>CM077504.1:56595354-56858985 GCA_039654745.1 Houttuynia cordata | reverse complement strand
CGATGGCGACGACCAGGACTCTTAGTCCTTTCTTTTCTGGTGGTTTTCCTTCCTCTTCTCTCCTTTACTTATCTCAGATCATTGCCTTTTTATCTTTTGTTGTGCATTGAGGACAATGCTTGTATTAGGTTTGGGGGAGAGGATGTGCTTCATTGTAAAATCAGAAAAAGAAATTGAAAATAAAATTGAGTAGTTTTTAAAGTTACTTGTTAGTACTTTTTCTTAGGTTTTGATAGTTTATCCCGTAATAATGCATGTTACAATTCTTAGGAGATTAATTTGCATTGGAAGTGTGAGTAAGTATACTGGAGGATAGATACACTTAACTGAGCATATCTTTCTATTACAGTCCTCTTGGAATAAGTGCTTGAACTAAGAAAATTCACTTACACACACTAGTTACATAAAGTAATACCATCTAGAGATTTGTTGAATGCTAATTTACAGTGGGATGTCTTTAGTCATAGTCATTGGATGATGTGTAGTTATCTGTTGAGCTTAAAAGAACATGATAGACCATTTACTTGGCTATGGCAAGGGATTGGAACCGGAAATAGGTTGAGAGTATAATACAGCCTGGACAAAATAAAGATGTGCTTGAAAATATATGTGCTGAAAATGAAAATATGGAAAAAATAAAAACAAAATGAAAGAAAAGGGGCTGCTTGACTTTATAGGATTAACTTAGGCTGATGCTCGGGCCCGAAGCGGTCTCTTAAAACCTAATGCCCTAAGCCAAATTGGCTGGGAGTCATTGGCCTGAGTCATTGCTAAACCTAAGCATCTTGAAGTCAGGCCTTACACAGTCCTAGCGAAAAAAAAAAAAAAAAAGAGAAAAAAAAAAGTCTGTGGTGTATTATCCTCTCAAATCTAGAATGTTGGACCCGAAGGAGGCGCGCAGATCTGTGCTATCATGAACCTAAAGATTACGATGACTATGTAGATTCTGATGTTCTTTGGTTAATGGGTAACACTGGATCTGTATAAACAGAAATTTAGATTGTATTGCTACAATGTTCTACACTTTCTACTATTTATGTTATCATGTTATATAATATTTGAGCAGAAATTTCCAAGATGAAAGTGTGGAATAAAACCACTTACTTGAGGGCTTCTATATTCCTGTTGATTATGAACCAAGTACGTGTGGTTAATTTCTTAAGCATTGTAGTGTGCATTTGTCGGGATAATAGGTTTGTGTGTTTTGCAATGTTTTAATTTTTGTTTTTGCACTAGGTTAATTAGTTTGATAAATACATGTTTGTGGGTAGCATGGCTGCAAACCCTCACGAGACAACACTCGTCCTACTGGGGACACCCAGAGGTTTAACGGCTTGTTGCATACGCTCAATGCAATCGTGTTCCCTACGAAAGTGGTGTTTATTTTTATGCATTAGTTCCTTAGTTTGTTTGATTTTGTTTTGCTTTGTTTTGCTAGGGACTAGCAAAATCTAGGTTTGGGGGTGTGATCTATACATGAAATATGCATTTTATTATCTCCTAAACTTATGTTTCTGCTAGTGTTTGGTTAGAATAACTACTACTTTAATATAGATTTTGGTTTTTGTAGGAAATGAGAGCAAAGATGCAAAAATATGGCGAAAACGGACTTCAATGGTCAAATTATCATAACTCCGTGTACAAATATCGGATTGAACTGATTCAAGCTTCACGTTAAAGTTCAAGATGTCAGCTTTCCAACGCCACCAACCACGCACAATTCGGAGTTCGGAGCAAAAAGTTATAGCCATTTGAAGATTCCGAACAGTAAAAACGATCGACCGCATCCTTACGCGATCGATCGCGTCTTCCGTGAAAACACTACATTGGAGAAAACGATCGATCGGACACCAAAACGATCGATCGTATCTACTGGAATTTTTGGACTTGCGAAGACAGTAAAAACGATCGATCGGATTCGTCGGCATCGTTCGCAATACGATCGATCGGAAGCAATTAACAAAGGAAAACGGCTTCGTTCGGCTACGTTCGTAAAACGATCGATCGTGCTATGAAGGCGATCGATCGGTGCATACGGAAAACGCAATTTAACCCTATTTTGACTCGGATTTGGAAGGGGATTTGAGGGCTTTCCTTCACCCCTATATATATGCCTTAAGGGAGAACGTATGGGGTATGCAAGAATAGAGTTTTGAGTTCTTTTGGAGACCTTGGAGGCTAGAGCAAAGGAAGAAGAAGAAGAAGAAGATGAAGAACTTGTTGATGGATTCTCTTCCCATGCTTGGCTAGACTCTCTTCCAAGGCGTAGATGAAACCCAACTGATTGGTTGTATTGTTTCTTTCTCTCATATTATGTTTTTATTCTAGTTGGTGTATGAATCTTTGTTACGCAATAAAAGTTAATTCATTAGAGTTTATTCTTTGTACTCGAGAGAGACAAGAGTGGATCTTTGTGGATTTCAATCTGAAAGAGCACTTGCGTGTCCGAGAGGAACGTGAGGGCTCTGAAGTGTTACATATTAATAAAGTCTCATTGGTTTATACTCGAGAGAGATAGATCACAGTTCCATGTTTTAATAGATTTAGGTGTTACATCCGAGAGGAGGGCACTATAATTTGAATTAACAAGTGTATGTCCGAGAGGAATACACTAGCCAACTGGAAATCTGAATTCAAAAGAGAGAGAGAGACGATACACTAGTCTATTGTGGTGGATTCAAAGCCTTGGTACTTCTCCTATTGATTAATCTCAGCTTAGTTTAGTTAAAGTTCATTGCTTTTCTCTAGATTAATTAAAAACTGCTGCTTTTCTCTTGAATTTGGTAGAATATTAATCCGTCCCTGAGGTTCGACAACCCTTTCCATACTCACCGTAGTACAATTGCCTTGTGCACTTGTAAGGGTTTATATTTTTAAACGATCAACAGTAACCCGTGAACCTTGATTTTGTTACAGTACCATGAACAGTGATTTTGTGAACAGTGTTTTGGTGAATAGTGCAACATGACTCTGACAAATCAGCAGTGTTCTCCTTGTCCGATGGCTGGCTAAATTCGCATCTAAGGTGTAGATGAAGCCCTAGATTTGTTTTATTACTCTTAATTGTTTAATTTAATAAAGTTGTTATAGTTTATACTTAATGGAATTTCATAAGTTTTCTTTTGAGTGTTTGACCATAGACTTGATTGATTATGAATTAGATTTGATATTGTTAATACCTGTGTCTAACCAAGTACATGATTGTATTGATTTTATGCTCGACAAAGGATATAATTAATATATTATTTATAGTGGATGAACTTTTCATCTCCGACCAAGAACGTGAGTGCATTCATCGGTGGTTCGTGTATCCGACCAAAAACATGAGTTACCGTGTCATATCAATTTGTGCACAATAATAATTGAGAGTAGTAATTACATGTTTAGTGGTGGATTCACTGTCTTGGTATTTCTCCATATTAGTTAAACTCGTTTTAATTAGTTTAAATTTATTGCTTTCTTAGAATTAAATTATAACAAACTTTTCTTTCTCCTGAATTTGGTAGATTATCTATCCGTCCCTGAGGTTCGACAACCCTAAATACTCACCGTAGTACAATTACCTTGTGCACTTGCAAGGGTTTAATATTTAAACGATCATATCACATACACCCTCTACTCAATATTATTAGTTTTATTTGTAGAAATCATTTATCTTATATTAATTCACCCATATTATCCTTTTTATAGCAAGTATTAAATGAATTAAAAGCGTAATTTCATGTAGTAAAAAGGTTAATTGTTAGAATAACCACATGTTGCAGGTTTCTTTAAGCCGAGGTCACCTCCACTCTGTTGTCCACCCATCTGGATGTGTGCATGAAAGGTGAGCCTCTCAAATGTGGACTATCAATATGACACGAAGTGATCAGCATTAGGCTATCCATTCGAAGGTTGGTGTTGGAAATCCCTGTTTACACATCCATTAGGCTTGAAATCTTTTTCAATAAGCCTTTTTGCAATATAATAGAAACAATGATGCTAAGCGCTATCTCAGATAGTCGTGTTTAAAGTGAGCTTCTAATAAAGATATGAACATTGACCAAGTAAACGCATGTACGTACGGTTACAAAATAGGACAGGCACATCTGACAGCTGATAAGGGTGGTGTGGCTGCATCTCAGTTAACTGTCATATATTAATAGGAAGAGCGAATTCGAGATCAGGTAGGTTGTCGATATATATTTTTTAAGAATCACTTAGCTACCCAATTGCTAAACTTGAATTTTATGGTATTTCTATAATAACGTATAGCCGATTGCATGATAATGTGCAATCATAACACTGCACTATCTAATTGTAAACGCTAATTCTTGTTATCCTCTACCTTATTGCTATGATTTACTCCCTCTGCCTAATCACAAAGTCTCCGTATGACGGATACACCATCATTCCGGCTACAAATACGAATCACACATGAATAAGTTACATCATCGAAAATTGATCCTTTCTATGCGATTGCACAGGCCACAAGAGATGGACTACGGGCTATGTGAATCTCTGCGTTGATTCGAGGAATAATTTAATTTCTACACACACGTGAAAACCACCACATCTCTAAAAATGAACTCATAAACATGTTCAACAACTTACAATCCATAATAACATTCATTTTTCACTGATTCCGAGTTTTCTCCATCATCGAAAAGGACTACTTTTGTTTTTGGGGCTAAGAATTGGACTTCTATTACTTTTGGGTTGCAACAAATGATGGCTACTTCTGGGAAGGGAGGAGTTCATCAACCCCCCACATCAAAAAAACAGAAAAGACATAGACAATTGCCATCCACCAACCGTGTAATGGGATGGTAAATGCACATTTTATATCTGAAGAACAGGTCAACTTGGTTGCACGTTCATGAGAATAGATGTTGGGTCAACATGAGGCACCTTGGCAGATGCCTTATTTCAATCATAATAACTTCTTGGAGTAAACTTTGAAGTGCCAAAAAGGTCATCCCCAAAATTGACTCTAAGATGCACCACATACTTTGACCCATTAAGCAAACCTAGTGTTGAATAATATATATAGTACTCAAGAGGGATTGTACGTTATCCGTCCATGTTGAATTGTATTCAAATAGAACTTGAAATTGCAGATTGAGATAAGATCGTCCGAGGAACAATGATCCAACACTGCTGACTTCGAAATAGATATTGCCACCCTCTCGTGCACGGGCTTTCTCCGGCAATCTGTCCCCAAGATACAATGGACCAGTCGACAAGTGGTGCATTCCAACAAGTCAGACTCGAACTTAGATTAAAGTTATTGTTGCCTTTTAGAAGAAGAATCACCGAAGTAAAAGAAGAAGAGAAAACTAAGAACAAACTATGTTCTATATGTTTATTTGTGTTTTCCCGTTCATTCTTTATAGAAGGACTCAATTGGGGTCATTCTGTAAAGAAATGATGCAACTTTTAGAAGAAAAATGGCAAAATCCCGACAATAACCGCTAGTGCAATCGATCGATTGCCTCATGTATTTTAGCGTTATTCCAGTAGATACAATCTATCATCCTGAATGCGATCGATCGCTCCTCAGTTCTGTGAAATTACAGTAAATACGATCGATCGCTTTAAGGTCAACGCGATCGATCACGATCATCTATGTGATCGATCAACTCTTGATCTCCACAAAACAATTAGCCGTTCGCCCATGCCACGTGCGCGCGCGCGTGTGTGTACCGATAGGTACACCAACGAATGTGTACACCTTTATTTGGGGAGAGTCTTCACACCCATAAAATATGCTAAGAGGAAGAAATCCTCCTCATATATACCCTATCACACTCATGTGTGTTTCCTACGTGGGACTAAAAGAAATCTCTTATCTTTGAGAATTTTTTTATTTCTCAATTAACTTAGCACAATGTTAACATTAATCTGTTTCAATCAATCAATAAAATGTGGGCCTTAGATGGAATTCAATTAGTAGGCTTACCAACTAATTAATTTGGGTCCATCTATCCAAACTAAAACCCATCTAATGCTTTTGGGCCCACCATACTAAAACAAAAACCCAACACCTAGAACGCAAAAATGAATTGAAAAGAAACTAAGAGATTAATCCTTCGAGAAATCATGAAGAAAATTGTACTTGCCAAGGATCTTTTCACGGAATCCAAACAGTCAGCAATACCAGAATAAAAGTGAAGTAGAAAGAGAGGAGAGGTTGGATGAACATTCCAGCATGATTATTCGATTAATGAAATCAATTATCCATTGAGTATCGGAAGAAAAATCCAACACATGCGGTGAATGTTGCACTTATGAAGGAGTTGCTTCCATATAAATTTAGAATAGGGACAAGCAAACAATATATGGTCTCCGGTCTTAGTGTTTTCACCACATAACAACACATGTTAGCAAGATCGGATAAGGGAGCCAACCTTGCTTCTACCATTCTGTGACACCACACTCATGAAGAGAAAAAATACGGACAAAGTAGGAATACATTTCTTCAATGACTCAAATAAAGACAACTGAAAAAAATTGTTATACAGTTCGTCGATATTGGGCTTATATGAGTTTCAAATATGAGTTCGGTTTACATGAGTCAGGTCGCTGGCAGCTTGCATGAGCCAAGCCATTTCTAGCCGTCAGATTTCGACCTGGTGGCTGGTATCCAATCAGTGGGGAGGTATGTGTGAATCACAACCCGCTCCTGTTGCCATCAGATCGAAATCTGACTGTCCAATATTACTCAGGGTTTAAACTTTTCCCTTCAAATAGATAGATATTTTAAAACTAAGTACTTCGATCATTTAGGGCCATTGACTATTCAAATATCCTAGTAAATCAAAGCACTACCTAATATGTGGCTGCTAAATAAAAAGTAAATAATATAACCTCTAGATTATAACAAGAACTATATAAGGTAGCTTCAATGCATGTAATGCTTTTCTTTGACTATAATGATTCAAATTGACTGCACTAGACGCTCCAATACCGGTCCCATAAGTCCTAGCAAACATCCCATAGCTAACTCTGTTCGGTGCGCTTTCGGAACTAATTGGGCCATTGCTTTGATGGTCGGCCTAACGGGCTCTTTGGAAAGAGGCTTCTGTTGGGCTTTTGTTTTGTTCTGCTTGCAGATGCACAATCGAAGCTTTTTGTGTGTGCTGTGCGGGAAATTCGTCATGTGGATAAAGGTTACCCTTGTACTGTGCACCACTTCAAAGAGCCATGGATCACTAAATCGACCGCGCACACAATAGGCATGTCACGTGTGCTCGAGCAGAAAACAACTTTTTCCTAGAGTGTACATATTCAGTGAGGGATACCCCAGAGGATGTAAGTGGGAGGATGGAAAATTCTTCCGGGAAATTATTAGGTACGCATGAGCATACAGACGCGTGAAGTAGAACACCAATATTCTACCACTCGCTTAGGGCTTATGATCTGCATCATCCAGCATCAATAACAATTATGACTTGCAAAAGCATAATCTGTAAGTTACAATGCTCAATAGAAGATATAAATCTTTCTTTTCATGGGATACAAGGAATATTTTTCTTTGCACAAAAACTTGGTCTTGTAAAGAGACACCAATTGAACATACAAAAGCATGCCATATAAAAAAGGCAAAGCTGAAATTAAATCTCTCCCCTAGAAGTAGTACACAACTGATACATAAGCTGTAAGGTAAAATGCTCAATAGAAGATATAAATCTTTCTTTTCATGGGATACGGGGGATAGTTTTCTTTGAACAAAAACTTGGTCTAGTAAAGAGACACCAATTGAACATACAAAAACATGCCATAGAAAAAAGGCAAAGCTTAAATTAAATTTCTCCCCTAGAAGTACACAACTGATACAGAAGATAGATAATTAATTCAGCAGGTGTGGACTGTGGGCACAAGAAGAAGGGGAGATTTCTTGTGCATAGTCAGACCACTGGCTTCAGTCATGTCCAAAACTTGTTCATCCAATCCAGCCGGCACATCCCAATCAAAGGAATAGAGAAGGTTTGCAAGAGTGAGCTCCACAATAGTAACCCCAATGAGCATTCCTGGGCAACTTCTCCTACCAGACCCAAATGGTATGAATTCGAAATGATGTCCCTTGTAATCAACAAAGCTGTTCATGAACCTCTCTGGAATGAACTCCTCTGCATTTTCCCATACTTCTGGATCTCGCCCAATGGCATATGCATTGACCACAACACTGGTCTTCGCTGGAATTTCATATCCACCAAGATTGCATAGTTTTGTGGTTTCATGTGGGAGCAAAGGACCTGGTGGGTGCAGCCTTAGTGCTTCCTTCATTATTAGACTCAGATAGGGAAGCTCCTTGACATCACTCTCCTCCACTCTTCCTTTCTTCCCCACAACCTTTCTAACTTCTTCTTGTGCTCTTCTCTTTATCTCTTTGTTCTTCATTAGTTCAGTCATCACCCACACTATCAATGCTGAACTCGAGTCCGTCCCTCCAATAAATATATCCTGCAATAGTATAATGTTCAAATCCATATGTCTTATAAATTTTTGTCGCTGATAATTATGAGATTTAACAGTTACTAGTTCTTTTTGAAAAGAATTAATCAATATGAAAGGTACTAGCTTTAATTAGAGTTCTGCCTACCATCCTCAATGTGATGGACAAATAGAGGTGATCAATAAAACTATTGAGATGTAGCTCCATTGTTTTGTGGGATATAATTAAGCTAAAGATTCGATGAGTTGTAAAAGAAAATAATATATGAGTGAATTATTATTAGAAAAAGAGACAGTGGTCAGGAAGGTAATTATATAATATTGAAGGCCATGCGATTACCATGATAAGACCCTTGATGTTGTCCCTTGAGAGCTTGAACTCCTTTTGCACTCTAAGCAACACATCAACAAAATCTTCCTCCTCTGTCGTGTCCTTCTTGGCTGAGAGATGCTCCTCAATGACAGACTCATAAAACCTGTCAGATTCTTCAAAACACTTCTCAAGCCTCTTAGACATCCCTCTGAGGCCATCAACCCAACCCAACATGGGGAAATAATCAGCCACAAACACACCCGCAAACATGGCCTGAGCTTCCTTGATCAGCCCTTGAAGCTTGTCTCCAACATTCTTCTTACCAAGAGCAATCCTGCAAGTGACATTAATGGTGAGTGCAAGTGTAATGTCACTCAGATTCACTACTTCTCCCTTCCTTGCAGATCTTGCTATTGACTCCATCATCTTGGCCAGCTCTTCCTCCCGCGTCGGCCTGAATGCATGAACTCTCTTGGCTGTGAACAGCTCAAGTGTGCAGATCTTCCTCATGTCCCTCCAATACTCTCCATATGGTGCAAAGATCATGTCTTGGAAGTTGTATGTGAGCTTCCTGTGGGAAAGTAGGTCTGGTCTACTGGCTGTCTCAATGTCCTTTGTCCTAAGTACCTCTTCTGCGTATTTGGGATTGGAAACAATGATATGTGGGGTGCAGCCCATCTTGAGGAGCATGAGAGGGCCATGCTCCCTTGCAAGCTTCATCATGGATGCATGGGGTGGATCTGAGAGCTGGTGAAGGTTGCCAACGATGGGAAGTCTTTTTGGGCATGGTGGAAGTCTTTGGCTTCTTGCTTGCTTCTTTCTCTGATTCAAAAGAAGGACTATAAGAAGAAAAAGAACTGAGAAAAGAGAAGGAATGGTGATGGGGAGAGTGAGATTGAGAGCCATTTGAGTGAGTTGTAGTTGTACTGTTCTTTGTTGTGTGGTTTCAAACAGACTGAGAGGTTCTCTTTATATAGAGAATAAGGAAAGCATATGGAGAAGTTTTTGAGGAAGTTGCCCTTCAGGTGAACATTATAATATAATAGAAAACTAGATCATATTAATCCATGTTCTTCATTTCTAAAACGTGTATTCATTGTGATATTTAAGTATTGTGCCATTCTTTTATTTCGAACGAGGGCATCTACTGATGTGGTATCATTTGTTTTATAATACATGATGAGGGCGTGGTGTACTAAAATAATTGCAGCCAGCTATTCAAACTGTTGTATAATATTGTATGACGCGTCTGCCTTGACCAAGCTCCATGAGCAGAGTACATGACCATGGCCATGCTCATTAGTAAATCCTGATTTGACCACTTGACATACTAATGCTACCATATATAAGACAAGAGTGCAAGATGATGATTTCTAAAATATTGATAGCAAAACCAATATATTATGGTGCATTGGATATAGTTTATTGGTTCATGTAGTGCTTAAACCTAATTTAGTCTTCCTATACTTTCACATGATATAAGGTCTTAAATTAATTGAATGGGCTTTACTTTTATATTTGTGTCGTCCATCATGGAGCAAACCTAATCTATCATGTGCTGCATTTTTTGTCACTAAGGGGAGTCCGGCTCCTTAGTTGGAACCCCAACAAAGAGTGGTGGAAACCGGCCTTTAGAGAAAAATATCCCACCGCCAATATTGTCGGGCACGTACATGCAAGGCAGCATCGGGTAGAATTAACATACAATCCCGTGTTTATACCAAATTTGGCCCACATGTCATAGGACTTGGTCTGGTGTGAGGCCTCCAATGTTTGGTCCCCACCATGGTTACTCCCGTCGTAAAAAAAACTGTAAACATTTAACTTACTTCTTAGGCTAAATTTACAGGAGGTCCACATTGAATACTTAGGGGCCGTTTGTGGATTTTTGGGAGTGGATGTTTGGGATTTTTCACGATCCAAACGGCCCCTTAATCATGCATATATCAGGCAAGATTTGCATGATACATAAGGCAACCACACACTTCAAGCCCTTGGGCCTAACTGTCTTCTTCTTCTTCTCTCTCTTTGAAGTACGAATCTAAATCCGCTGTTGAAACATCACGAAGGATTCATTAGTGAAAGTTTACCAGCCGTGGATCACTCTAAATCAATCGGTTTGGGATGATCCACGGCAGATTTTGATTTTAAATTATCTGGACATTGTTTTAAACCACAAATTAAAAGGAGAGTGAATACTTACTCTTTCCGTCCAATAAAACCTTTCTGCATTTGAGAAAGGGGTGAAGTTATTGGCCTCTAAGGCCGGTACAAAAATACAAATGAGACAAAATGTGTTTAACAAAGAGTGTTCAAAGCGTGTGCAGAATGACAACCGTCAGATTGTGTAAGCCCCCCACATGATCTTTTTACCACCCATTCTGTGTCTTTTGGTCTCATCAAATTAAGCCAGGTAATGATGGATCAATTTTTTTTCAAATGCAAACAAACTTTATTAGATAGACGAAGTATTAGTAAAGAAAACTCCCCAACATAAGAAAGATAAAATCACTTGGAAGAGATTATAAATTTCCTAAATAACAATCAAAACCTAAAGGATGAGTAGTTCCCTCATCTTTTTTTTAATGGCAAATCAATTATCCACTTTAAAAAAAAGTTAAGTACGTTGCAGGGCAAATAGCAATCAAATCAATGGGCCTCACATGATCATATCAACTGTCTACCCTACAGCTTCTACAACGCAGACTGAGCTTTCTCTGAAAAAAAACATCTTACCAAGATGTCCCTCACTGATAGCCACATGCAATGGGCATTCACCGTCAGGGCCCTCGTGGAAGGATGCACATCTCTCCACATCAACTGACAAAATATGCTCAACAATTTGTAGGTGCCCTTTGTAAGAAGCTGACTAAAGAGCAGACCAGTTAAGATATCAGCCATACACACTATATGGGAAATGCCTGTGTAAGCTCCTTCACCACACCAAAATGGCCATTCCACACAGCCCAGTGCAAGGCAGTGTGACCCAACCAAGTCCTTGCCTCTTAATATTTCGTCTGCCTTTGACTTTGCCTCTTGATTCTCAATGTTGCCCGCCTTCCTTGCAAGGTCAATGAGAAGTGTGGCAACTTGAGTGTGGCCATACGATGCAACAAAGTGCAATGGAGTATAAGCTGAGAGATCCTTCTAGGTGAAGTGACATGCACACTCTTGACATCGAAAGATCTCTTTAATTGTGTCCTGGTAGCCATGCTTTGCTGCAATATGAAGCACTGTATGATCCCTTGGTGTCTTCTGATTAAGGAGGTTGGCGTTGTGGCTTATCAGGCGTCTAAATTATTCAACGTTGTTTGTTGTTACTGCCATATAGAGCTCTCGATCCATGTTCTTCCATTGCACAGCCATGTTAATATGATTAGCTAGGAACCAGTTTACGATAACACTTTTATATGTAATCTTGAGTGGGCTATCATGGGCCCCATTTCAAAGTTTGATGCTTTCACCCAAGGTGACTCAATGCTAATTCCTTTCTTTTCGTCACTTGTTCCACATTTACGAACAAGCTTAGTTTTCTCTTCTAGTTAAGGAGTTGGAATTCCTCTTGTTCTCCAGCCACAACTCTTTCTACTCTTGGAATATGACTCCGGCTCTCAGTACATATGCATGATTAGTTTGAAAATCCTGAATTGTGTGCTTAGAGCCTCAGAGGTTGGACCTCCTGAGGATTAAAGAGGGCCTTCCACATAGGATGTGTGACGATTTTGGTTCCACACTATGTAAATATGGTGAATTTTAGATTGTGATTCAGATTCACCAACTTGAGAATTTACATGCCAATATGAATGGACTCCACAAGTCAGGGTAGAAGGGATTTCTTTCGATCCTAGGACATCCACTTTAACATGACCTGTATACGTTGGGCCTTCAAATCATGGGTTCACAATTGATTTTCTATACATGCGCTCATAAGGGATTATATCCCATGGACTGGAGATTTTGGGCAGAAATTATTTTTTTAAAACCCATATAGTGCTCCAGTTGGGCCATGTCAAAACCACAAATATAATTAAAGGGACAATTGCCCCTCAGAATGAAATCTCTTCAACCATGTCGCAGAAGCCATGTTAATTTGGTTGCAAGATGGGGCACTGTCTGGAGGGGTACAAGTTTCTTAGAGAATGATTTTGCAATATAGGATTGAGCTCCACAAATGCAGCTTAGCTAGTTCAGTATAAAAATATATACACAAAGAATGCACCGGATGCAAACCTGCTGTACATTACTTGTCAAAGAATATTGAGTAGCTGATGGCTTCCCAAGTCGTTTGTGCTAAAATGCATCTTGTGACCTCATATGGACAATGGCCATGGAATTTATCTTAACTTGACATATAAGTAATACCAACTGCAAATAAATAAACCATTAAATTCAGCAATCAAGAGTAACACAAGATCTATAGGTTCCAATAGATCGCAATTCACCTCAGTAAATTTGTTAATACAAATAGCATTCAGACTTCTCAAACAACTATATATTTCTTGATTTCCTTGATCACTTGAATCTTGACATTGCAAATGAAAGCATTTGCAACTGCCCCATTCTTCAATTCCTTCAATTTCGAAAACTGACTCGACTCATCACCAATCGACTCAATTTTATAGTTTTGATTTCACACATAAAATTTTTGTATGAGAATAAACAAATAGAATTTCGTTCACACATCATAGGTCTGAGGTAATAACTTTATAGCCACTCTTTTAGGGCTTTAGCGGCAAAAGAGAAGCAGTAATAGAGAGTTGGTACCCTGAATATAGTAAGCATTATAGTTTGAAGTTTGTTCTAGAATGGAACAGATCGTACCAACTAAATTTCATACAAATGCAATGCAAAAGAGTAGCAAATGCTCCATCTATTGTATCAAAACCACATAATCCTCTTATTGAAATTAGGATATAACAAACGTGGCTCAATTTTTAAGTTAATTTCTAGCTGTTGTCAACCCAAAACTGAGCTTGTAGGTAGTCCACCACTTTCTTGTCCACTTGGAAAGCTTTAGCCAATATCTCATTCCTCATTGGTGGCTTTGATCCAAACACAGCATTAGCAATGGTAATCACACCTGGGTTCTGGCTGCTTAGACCAGCTATGGCAACTGCATTAGTGTGGCCAGGATTGAATTGGAAATGGATGAGTCCCACTGGGAAGACAAACACATCTCGCTTGTAAAGGACCTTGCTTACAAGTATGTTACCAGGGTTGGATGTCACAAAGCCAACATAGAGTGTTCCTTTCAGGACAATCAGAATCTCGGTGGCTCTTGGGTGAGTGTGAGGTGGGTTTAGGCCATATGGGGCATAGTCTATCCGGACCATCGAGATGTCAAGAGTATTGAGACCAGGAATTTGGTTGACGTTCACCGTTGTCATTTGATCCAACTGCATTTTTAGTATTTCCAGGTATCTGAAGCCCCAAGAAGAAGAAGTCCTCAGCCTCAACTTGCTTCGGATCCTTGCAGACAAAGACATTAGCACGAACTGCAATCAAACTACACGATGCATTAATTTAGGCGCAAAACATATATGTAGACGAGGAAGTTATGAACTAATGCAATTTAGTAAGTGCAGAATTACCAGTAGAGTTACGGTCAGCAACACAAAAGTCCTGAAGGGGATTTGGATCAGATGCAAAAGTAAGAGTATAGCTAAAGAGAAGAGGCCAAGAACAAGATATGTGAGGGAGCCATGTTCATGATCCTAGCACAACTAGGATGGGGAAGTGGAAGCGTTTATCTGCTGAGGATCAAATACAAGTGAATACACTAATTTATAGATTGATAGGGTGGGTGGCTTTAAGATGTGAAGGATAATTGAAATGGTCTTATTACCAAGACATGCCAACAAAGGTATGTTACTATTGTCATACATGGACTCATCCACCATAGATATTGTGATGTGTTCAGACTTTTTTTTCCTTAACTTGCTTCATGTGTGATTAATTTGAGCTGATAAGTTGTAGACAAATCTTACAATGTACCTAAATAAGATTTAACACCTCTAGTAGTCAAGGGCCATCCTATGTAAACAATTCCAACGAACCAGTCTCTCGTCCCTTAAAAAGTGGACCCTTCTTAGATGAGATTGTTGGTAGTTCATTGTGCCAAATTATCTTATAACTTCGTTGTCCAATACAAATACGTCATGAAATAATAAGACGACAGGAGTATACTTTGATTCCAACAAACAATGAATACGATATTCACTTGTAGAGGAAATGCATTTCAAAATTCATTAAAACTAAAATTTCACATTGAATGTAATAGAAGCAAATTTTGAAACGGTAAGTTCAGAAGTGTATGTGTAAGAAAAAATCAGACAGTAGTACTTATCTTTAACAATGACATGCTGAAGTGAAATGAAATTAATGAAACTTCAAATCCAATTCTACATTGATAGCAAAGAGATAAAACAAATGCCAACTGGAAAATTACACTAAAAGCACCTTCCTCTATCTTTTAAGGAATTGCAGCTAAAATGACCCAAAGATCAGCGTGTTGTAAGGCCATTCAGCAGAATTGCAAAGCACTTGTCAAATATCTTAGAATGGCACTCTACCCTGACTGGTCAGCATACTGTAAGGTCATTCAGCAGAATTGAAAAGCACTTGTCAAATATCTTAGAATGGCACTCGACCCTGGCAAATTGCTTGATGGCTGAAGTGGGAGGTGCCAAAGAAGAAAAAGAAAAGAATAATGCATGGATTAAAGGTAACCACAACCATCAAGTGTTTAAACTGACAAGAAGAGACATAAGAAAATAATATAGCAATAATACAAGAAGGCCTTAATTTTGCCTCAATTTATCCTTTCTGAAGTGAACTGTTTCACTTCCCATTGTCCAAAGAGGAATCTTCGGAACTGTTTTGTCCTCCCATACATTTGAAAAGGCACACCCACTATATATTTGGAAGATTCCTGTCTACATGTGCCCGACATTGGCGAGCTAAGGCTCTATCAAGCTGCCCAAGTTCAACTGTGTTGCTAGCTTCAAATGAGGAGCAGAGGTTTTTCGAATCACACAATCTTCCAAGAACACTAAGCAGAACACCTAAAAACCAGTACTTAAGTTTAAATGCCCACCGTCATATTGCACACAATGGCGCAAAATACCTAGGAATCTGGCATTTAACAGGAAAGCGAACTAAAAAAACATCTAAAATTAGTGAGAAGAACAACAAGGCAGCTATGGACCACAATGTGTTCAGTTAAAAGAATGAACCCCCAAAAGTCAATAAACAAAAGGCAAACGAAAACTCTTCAGAGAGTATTTTCGATTGACTATATACGCCACCATCATGAGTTTAGAAATTCAGCTATTAAAAACTTTTGTTTTTTTTGTGATAACAAGGACAGTCTTTCAGTGTACAAGCTATCCCATGTAAAACCTAGGATAGCAGTTACTCTCCATTTCAGATCAAAAGGCAAATATTCCACAAAAGCCCAGAAGTCAATTGAATTCCACATCCAAAAGGCACATAACGAGAGCACCATGAATCATCATCATCATCATACGCCTTATCCCAACTATCTGGGGTCGGCAGCATGGATTATATACCGCATTTGACTCTTATAGGAATCAAAATGGTATAAAATCCATACAAAGGAACATAGTGGCACCATGAATAGTTACTAAATTTACCCTCTTTATAAATTGCACATCCAAAACTAGTAAAAGAGTGTCAAATTCACTCAAGGCTCAACCACCCCTTTCATCTCTTCCATCATTCTTAATCGAAGACCATAAGGAAGAAAAGAATTAAGTAAAGAAACATTATAAGAAAAAAAAGTTAACTTTCCACAGGTATTCAACAGCCATTTCTTCAAATTTAGCAGAATGAAACTAGCACACACCTACCAAGCCTCTCAACCAAGGTTCATCTGAAAGAGCCATATAAAAAATCAGCTACCAGCTCATTTTCCTCATTTTTTGTGCTGTTTTAAAGCATATAATTTATTCCTGTCTAAAACTCAATCTGTCCCATATTAGTAGGTGTACCTGGAAAAAAATAATGATTTTTATTAAATGATAAGAACAAGTTCAGGGAAGGAGAAGGAGGTGATTTGGAGCCATTAATAACTTATGTAGTGAATAGAGAATGATAGCATTAGTAAATCCCCCTATGGAAAGGCTGCTTTTCCATCAATTCTCACTTTCTGCCTAATTCGGCTGAGAAGATCTTTGTCTTTTTCTTTTGTCAAATGCCACAGGAGGAAGGTCGGCCACAGGAGTCACATAATCCTCATCTCCAAATTTAGAGGCAGCCAGCATCAAAGTAAGTCACCATAGCAAGATCTGATACCTAACTACATGCCAGGTATGTGGTGATAAATGAGAAGCTTAACTTATGATCCCATCAATTAAACAAGCTAGCTGGTTGACCAGCCAAAAAGAATGCATTCAGCTGCCCAAATGTTCAATAGCAATTCCATTTTTCTACTGGCAATAACAATACGATGAGCTAGTTGAAAGATGAGGAAAAACTTATTTCACTAGCAATAGCAATTCCATATAGTATCCATTTCTATTTTCCCTGCCAGGATTAAATTATCACAGACAAATGAAAGACCCCATAGAGCTTCATAGGTGTCCTAAAACTTATTAAACAGAGCTCATACTAAACTAAGAGGCAACCAAATTAAGCACGGTGTTAATGTAATGAGATAAACGAAAACAAAGACAGAGAAGCATATGAAGAATGAAAATTCGAATAGTTATCAAGTGATTATAAGCATAGCACAGGTTGTTAATGTTTCTTGCAAAGCATGACAAAACAAAAACTTGCATAAAACCATGGATATCTAATGCTGGGAGGTTAAAATGAAGGTCACCCTAGAGCATTCATATATGAATTGAATGCTCAAGCTTAAAGAAGGAAGTCGAAAGCTAAAAAAGGAAGAGCAGCAACAAAAGCAAGATCCACCAAAAGAAGATAATATATTTTTTGGCATGGAAAAATGAAGTTTTAACATATGAGTATCGATCAGTGGCTTAATTTGTCACTTCAAGGATGCAACTAGCGGAGGCTACCAATATCAAAAAAACAAAAACAGTCGAGGCTACCAAAACTGAATTATTCGGTTCCAATTCTGAACCGAAGTTGGATATCTGTCTTTTACTAGCTTAAGCTGTATGGACATCTGCCTTTTCTAAATTATGCAAGAGAAATTTATAAGATGAAGTTAAATCAATTTAGCAAGACCAAAACAAAAACATAGAAAATATAACAATATGTTCATATAAATCAGTCACAAGCAAATACTTTTCCCAATATATTCCCAAGGAGTTACTTTTAGGTAAAGGTAGAGAGGACATCTGGGGCGGACACAGGGCCTATACGGGTTTACACCCGCAGGAATAGGACCCGTGCCCATTAGATTTGTTTATTTTCTGTTATAAATAGTTAGAGATTTCTATTTTTAGTGTATCATTTAAACTAAGAATTCTACTATGATTAAGAAGCCTGATTCCCGTATCTAATTTGGGCAAGCATAAGTTTGTTAGGCAGCTTATTCATTTAGGAATTTTGTAAGCATATTTAAAGGTCACTACTTCTATGAATTAAAGCAGTTCAGTTTATGCACAAAAATCGTTTTGATACCTCTGTGACAGAGCTTTCCATCAGTGTTAATTCCGACACCAGTGCCGAAGTCGGGCCACTGGTGCCGAATCCAGTGGTGGGTTTTGGTGCCGAATCCAAATCCAACCACTATGCGTTCGTTATCTTCATCAAGCTGCTTCCTTTGTTGGAAGACTGACTATATATATCTGGATTGTCAACTATTCATTATGGTTATAGATACTGCTAAAAGAAAAAGTAACATTATGAGCGAACAAATGAAATCTTATTCAAATGACCCTAATACACAAAGGATAAGTCGCATGGGAGGCGAAATTTCAGTTATATCAATGCTTTAAGCTATTATCTTTTCACCTATATGTTTTTTTTACTGTTTCATATTCTCATGCCTGCCATCCTTTTTCTCTAACACAGATAGCGTGAGTATAAAATCATGTCTGATGTTGGACGTGATTTGAGAATGAAGTTAATCATGCTATTTTCATCTGATCCTTTATTAAGTGAGTAAGTGCGCGTCAAGAGGAAAACAAATGTTTTGTCTTGCTTGGATTAGTGCTTTTTTATGCTGACATCATTGTGCTATTGAAAGTTGTCCTGAAAGAGCATTTTCTGGAATTTAACTTTGGAATGCTTTCTATGTGCAAACAAATGGTTCTTCTCAGCAGAGGGAATGGATGCAACTTTATTAAAAGAATGTCAAGTTGTCACTGTTTTTCGTAAGCGACCACTCTTAATGTAAATCTTCCATTCTTTTGTTCCCCCTAATTTTAAGGTAATGGCTTTGGGTCTCTGCAAGTCCTACTCATATTTTGACATTTGCATGTGCAAGTCCTACTCATATTTGCAATCAATACCATTGTCTTTTCTTCTTCCTAGTGTCGCCCACTCCGGAGTGATCTTGCTCTTTTCAGTCCAAAGTTGCCGCCTTTCGCCTGGAATCTTGTCGCCGCCGCCATCAATTCTGTCGAACGGCTTTTCGACTGCCACTGCACATCCTTCTCCGCCTTTAGCCATCATCGCCTTTATTTCCTCGCCGATTGAACCTCAGACTATTGTCAATCAACAGCCGCTTCATTCTTCGTGGTGAGCATTTGCCGAAACAAGTCTACGCCGCCACGGCGCTGCCTCCGGTTGTTCGTCTATGTGGTCTTCTTTTCCAGCCGCTGCTCTGTCAATTCGACCACCTGCGACTGTTTGCCATCGCGCAACCACCACTGCCTGGGTCACCATCGTGCATTGTCTCTTCCTTCCTCTAGAGCCCGACTGCTCCAAGGAATTCCGTATCAGATTTCGGTAAAATATCGGTAGACTTAAGAGACAAAATTTCGGAGATATTTCGGAGATATTTATAAAAAAATATGGGTAGTTGAAAACTAATTGGTACCGTATATTTTAACAATCTAACTTCTAAAATGAGTTATACTAATTTAGACAAAGTATAGATTTCAAAATATGCATATTAGGATGGGAAACAATGGGAAAGTTGTTTTTTTAAAAAAAATCCCATTTTTTTTCGAAAACATTTTTTTTAAATAGCGAAATTTCGTCAATATTGTAAAAAATTTAAAAAAACGATATTTGGTGATTTCGATGTATCGGGTGGGGCCCGAAATCGATATATTGGCAAAATTTCGCTGATATGGAATTCCTTGGTTATCTCCCACTCGAACGATTGGGTCGGTCCTTTTATTTTAGCACTTGAACGGTTGAACTACTGTTCTCATCTTATTTTAGACGAACCTGGTTGAAGCTCCTATTGGATCACGGGTTTAGAATTAGGTTTGGGTTTCACTTTAGACGAACCAAGTCACTTCGGGTTCGGGTTCACTTCGGACAGACAATTAAGTAACTTTCTTCTTCCTCGTAGTTCTAGTTGTTTGTCTAAATATCATCTTTAATCTAAGGTACAATTGCATAATATTAAACATTGAGTCATACATTGAGTCATAATCTCAAAGCTTGTTGATCCTAACTTAGAACATTTTCTTAACTGTTGCCCTTCAACATTTTAAATTGAATTTAAATCCTTCATAGTTATTTATATTAAATTATTTATCGTGCTTGCTTAAGATTAATAAAGTTTTAAAAATTTTCTTTACTTGTTTTAATTTTATCGGATCTCAAGTTGTTGTTCTGTATCAACATCAAGTCTTAAAATAGTTATTGTAAGGCTCCACATCAGCTAGTTACGGTTTGATCAGGTATGACCCTCAATAGGGTAGGGGAAGTGGTTTACTCCATCCTGAAACAAATCTGGCTTCTCATTACCCCACCCCATATATTAAGTTTGCTTTCATGGCTCAATCAGGTACTTATTCCTTCATGTTTCAACTACTCAATCTGCCACAATATCCTGCAGTCCTGCTAGATCTCTAGTATCGGTTAGGTGAGGTCAACAAGATGAAAAAAATGACTTTCATCACTCCTTGCCTTTCTTCCTCTCCCCCATTGTGAGATGATAAACTGATTATGTCAAATCACAAGGAAGCTGGTCGAACAACTTGCAGCAATAAGGTGAACTAGTTGATATACAATGAAGAGCAGCTTCGAGCTAGCTTTATAGAAGCAATGGAAAATCCTCTTTCGTACATGCCATGGTGTTTTTTACTATTTTTGTGCTGCAAACGGCCATGATTACATTACCATAGACCAACCCAGAGAGCTTCATAAAATATCCAGAAACTTGTGAAACAAACCACAAGTTTACAATATAGGATCAAATTTAGCATTGTATTAATTCGATCAGACAAGAAATAACATAAAATATCAGTATAATAAAATAACAATTATCAGGCTATGAAATGTAACTCTTTGTTTTAGCTATCTTAACTTACATTATGAAATCAACCTTATCAATAAACTTGAGTATTTTAAGACACTAAAAGGGAAAAAATGTCATTCTGGCAATACTAAGTCATCTACTTCTTTGCCACCTAAGCGAACCCAAATTAGAATGTACAAACCCTAATGGTTGGCAACAATTCCAATAGTAGAAAGACAAGGACCTAATGTATTAGAAAACACCAAATTTATCAGAAACTTGGGAGAAGAAGCCTTTTATTGCTCCACAGCTTTATTTGCTTAAAGCTGTTACATTCAGTATTCAAAACATACGGAGCATTTCAGTAAGTACAAGAATACAACCAAATCGCATAAATACATATCTCGATATCTAAAGCTTGGACTGCCTATTTTGTAGTCTAGCTTTAGCTTTATAAAGGAAAACATGGACCTCCTCAAACTGAGGCAGTGTGGCTGCTTTTACATTTTCTATCCACTGCAGAACCCTCTTATGTGGACCCAGTATACGATCACGGTCATTCTCATCAACAAGCTGAGACAGCAAATTATCCTCTATAAGTTTCTTAGTCACTGAAGGAACTTCTAAACACTAGCTATGTTTGACACTTTATATTACCTCAAGCTGCATGATTTCACAGACAAGACTCAGATCTGCAATAGAGGGCTTGAGGCCACCCAAAAGAAATTTACCATTCCCCTTCAGCCAAAGGGATTCGATTTTAGACAGGGATGATGTCAAAATTTTCTCAGCCTCAGCAGCTGCACGTGGATTCAGAGGACGACCAAGTGCAGGGGCCAACACAGAATTCTGAACAAATGGAGCTGTGCATGGAGATGACACTTAGTAAACAGGAGAACAGAAGCTCAAGAGAAAAAGAAGCCATTCTCAATAAAAAAAAATTCTTGAATAACGTTATCTCAATATTAGTAGATAAAATGCAAAGCAACCAGCATCGAGAGTCACATATTTTCTCATTAAAAGATGATGTTTCCTCAAATATTTTAAAGGCCATGGAAACTAATTTAACTAAATTTAGGTCTTAGCTGCACCTATAAGAAGAAACCAGATTAATGTGGTTACAAAAAAATGAAATCATAGGACATCAGTAGGCAAAGTTATTTAGAAGTTATAAATAAATACTTGCACCAAGACGCAGATTGTTGTGATGCCAATCTAAGATCGAGTCTATCTTCGCTCTGAGAGACAGATCAGCTGGATACCTTAAAAGGAAGCCACAAAGAGAAAGGTAGAAAAAAGGTTACATATTGAAAAAACACTGATCATGCAAAGACATATGTGTAAATCTTTCATGTACCAAAAAAAAATTCATATGGTAACACGTATGTCAAAAGCAAAATTTCAAGCTTTTATTTACCAATGATCTGCAACACCAGGGAAGGCGCAAGCAAGGTACCTTAGAATGGCATGACTGCAATAACCAAGAAATATGAGCACACTATTCATAGAAAATAACACAAGGAGTAGACAGATCAAAGAGTAAAAGTTGGTAGGAAACAGTCGTTTTTCACCAGTTTGTTTTAGAAATAATATAGTCAAATGTTTTGAAAATGGATGGATAAGTGAAGCCACCAGAATAAATGTGAAAAGAAATGTGAAGGTTATAAAAGAATAAGAATACCTCTCAAACAGCTTCAGTCTTCCATCAACTATAGCAGGAACCTGACCCATAGGGTTAATTTCTGGAAATAAAATTGGGATGCACTTAGAAACTATGGTGTGCATAGCATGCCATCTTTCTAATTCAAAGATTATACAGTTGAGGTTACTGATTATATTATGTTGAGTGCAGTGATTCGCTTGAGAGGTAAAAAAAGTTAAGTAGAGGCTTCATCCTCAAAGGGCACAGTTCAAAGTGTTTTAACACGTCACTCAGCAACAAATGGGCATCCCACAATTTCAGTTATTAAATGACTGCACGTTTAACCCGTATCAGATTCCACACTTAATTTTAGCCTCTAATGCTGTGGATTCAAAAGCAATTATAGCTACTAAAGAAACAGAGCCATCTTTTTCTCAAACATACATGTTTTTCAAAATCAAGGATGGCAAAAGCAGCATGTTGAAGTGGTGTCCTACTTAGTAATGGAGAACTACACTACAAACTTAGTAATAGGGAAATGTTAATATGCGCCATATTGCAATCCGACAGCTGGTATGTAGTAGGGGGTGAGTGGGTGATTCAAAACTTGCTTGTTCCCTGTACTAATGTCGGCCGCGTGATCAAAATTGCACTGCTAAATAGTGCTCCACGAACACTGATGTGCATATAAACAAGATTCTTAGAAATAAAAATTCCTTTTATAATACAAAGTTTAACCAGGATGAATATTAATGAGAATGCCCTACATCTGTATCTTTTTGTATAATTCCCAACACCTGTAATTGGCACACAAGAGAACCCACCACAATATTGATCCAAACAAGGACAAAATTGAGTGGGTGTATCAGCTCCTAATCTATCAATTTAGACAACATTATTGCATGATAGACAAACCTAACACGCGTAAACAGCCGAAACACAATGAATCAATTCATATTATTCACTTTATGTCCACGCAAAACTACAGTCTAGAATCAAGAGACCCAACTAATCTGAAGAGCAGATCATATTAAAAGATTAGGACATTCACATGTTTACCTTTGAACTCAGGAGAACGGTGCTGACCCTTCACTAAATTGATCACAATCTCCTCAAATTCTATCCCATTCATCCTACAAACATAATCACATATCACGTGGAATAAACACGCATAAATAACAACGAAATTACAGAGCTAAATTAAAAAAAAAATTGCAGCGCATTATTTTAAGATAACTAAAATTATGAAAAAAAAGATGGGGATGTACTTGCAAAAGATGATGATTGCGCGGGAAGGTTGGGACAACCGATCAGCATAGATTTTCAACTTCATCATTTCGGTTCTTTGCGTTTCTGGGAACAAGAACGGATGATCAAGTGGCCGACTCAGTGAGAGTCAAACATGAGCATCTTAACATAGATGCTGCCCACTCGGGAAATTATTGAATGTCCTTGGCACAATACTTCAGGGTGCCAGAGGCCCTTCGATCTCCACGATCGACGGCTTACAGATGATCAACGGTGCCTTTTGCCTCGCAGAAAGTTGGAGTCACCGATCAGTGGTATGGAATGTCGTATCGGATATCGGTAAAACATCAGTCGGTCAAAGAGATGAAATATCGGAGATATATAAGATATATTGTGTAAAAAAATATCGATCGTTAAAAACTAGTTTTTACCGTATAACACCGATATTTAGAAAATTTTAAAAAATCAAGATTATGTGGTATCGGAGTATCGGTTTGTGTCCGATACCGATATATCGGCGATATATAGCCGATATATCAGCGAGACGATTTTCCATGGTCAGTGGTTACTGGTCAGGCACCCAATATTTTTCTCGAATTTATTAGGCACGTGGACCCGACCGGATAATTATCTTTAGCTAATCAGCCTTATTTTCTCTTTTTTTTTTAACTGTTATAAAAAAAGATTTGGAGATCAGGCTGAAAGCAGACATCTAAATACAAATTCTACCTCTAGCAATTTTGAATTTTGTGATATTACTATAATAATGTAAAGTGGATTATATGTTAACGTGGACATGGGCACCCATTTCCTTATAAAAAAAATAATTAATATTATTTGTATTATGTACCTTATTTGTATGTTTTCCACACACACTCTGCCTGACACCCAAATGGCCTTGGACGGGATGTTTTAAACCAGGACTTGTACACGATAAGTAGTTTGTATAGCGCCCCGGATTTTTAAATACAAATTTTTCTCTTATGCAGGGAAATTAGAGATGTAACGGATCCATTACGTACCACATGGGTAAAATGCATCTAGGACATCTTTGATTTTCAAATTTATTTTTGTAATTCAACGATTATTATATAGTATAATAATAGTAAATTCCTAAATATGAGCCCTAGATCTCGTCTTTGAGTGCAACTGTATTGTCTATGTCCAAACTTATAATACACATACATACACAGGCTCACCCTCACGAGCTTACATTAAACAATGAAAGCACATATAATAATACCTACTATTTTGTTGCCTTTCCACACATACTCCCTAATACCTGCAAAACAAACTCTAAAGAAAGTGCAGTTGAGTATTTACATATCAAGTAGGACGACAACAAATATAATAGTTCATTCTTATGATACTATTATCTACATTCATATGTTAATACTCACTACAGACATCCACTCGAACAACACAAGCATCCTTTGACTATACACTACTTAGAGCATTTCTTGTTGCTCTAAGACTAGAAGAGGTTCTTGTGGTTTGTCCACTACCTCTGCAATCTTCTAGGGATTTACTCTAAATAGATATCCTAATTTCCCTCTTTCTTTTGAATACAATTTACCATGATAAATAGTAGTTTTGAAGGGGAATGGCACATATTAGATGCATTCCTCTCATACGACAAACACTTGACCTATAAATAGATCTTTTATTGACACATATTAGTTGATGGTGATTTTTCGATGACCCGACAGTTCTAATTCTTCTATTATTTACCTTAATGAAGCATAGATCAAGGCATAACAATCTCAATTTCAATTCAATTTAAGCATGTTCATCATTCAACATACAATAATTCATACTATGCAATCATTCATGTGTAAAAGTCACATCTTCACCATCTAAAACATGAAAATATTATACATAATCATGAAACAAATATCATTCCTAATCATACTAATTCCACGTCAAATGGTACATGCTCAACCATAAACACTCTTTTTCATACTTTTAATTCCATTTCATAATGTTGAGATTAGAGGTTCGACCTTCAACTTGGCCGAAAGGCACCTCCTTCTTTATTTTCAGTGAAGACCGGCTTTTCTCAGGCCTCCGATGACTTCTAGGCCATTCCCAGCGCAAAGATACTAAAGGTTTGCGTTTAGAATAAAGTTTCATGATTGAGCCATTTATGCACTACCATCGACTGACTGTCTGATGTGTCGATTTCACTTTATCGATAGTTCAAATTCCATTTATTACTTTTTGAATGACTTAGTCCCAAATCTTGCTTTAATTAGGGTTGTTGCAGTCCGCTACCCCACAGTTACTCCAGACCCTTTACATGATTGGTGGGATTTATTCAAATGGTGACTATATATGTTTGTGAGGGTGGTGGGCTTTTTATCCGACACCTAACTTAAAGCCATTCTTGTAAGACACCCAGTGGCATGCAAATAAGCACTTAGTTTACACATGGAAACGCTCTACAATTACTTGTGTGCCAAGATAAGTGGTCTACAACAATTTCATTGGAAAATAGACTCCTCCTTTTTTTTTTGATATAAAATAGACTCCTCCTTTGACTCAAATGAAATACCAACTGCCCTTTGACTTTCAAAATTGATGAATAGCTCGTAAAATTTACAGAAAGTACATAAGGTGTTGCTTGGCAATCTCTTAAGCCATATAGGATGTACTTTAGGGTACTTTAGGGTTTATGATTAAAGTCTACATGTCATATTAGCCCTTTCGTTCTTCTAAGGGCCAACCCTCCTCGTGAGCAGGGGTGAGGAGGGTTAAGGTAGAAGGGCCTTAAGGCCATTTTCTTTAAAATTTAAATGGTAGCAAAACAACCACAAAATTTGTGAAGACTACCAATGTTTTTAGAGCATGAAACCACTGCTAAAGTTCAGACCCCCTACTAGGTTTAGTTTTGAATTTTTTTGTTAACAAATTCTTACATTTCATCTTCTCTACGTTGGATGCAGGGTGTAACATCCCAAATTATGAACTAAGAAATTGGGATGGTTATTAAGTATGTGCCTATCTTACGAACAATTAAGTGATGATCCAAAGGTTGATTAGTCATGTAAAAGAGGTGACAATGTGATTTAAGCATTAGTTAAGCTAGAACTGAACCGACAATGGTCATAGTGCACAAAATGACGTAAAATAGCATTTTTAAAATACCTCCTAAAATACTTGAAATATATGTATAAAATTATATATTATTCTGAATGGAAAGATGAATTCAACGGTGCCACGTTTGCGTAATTTCGGGTTTACGATAAAAAGTTATGGATTTTACAATTCGCTGTCATTTTTGTAGATAACTCCAAGCGACAAATTAGCAGCAACAAGTAAGTTGTTATAAGATACGACACATGTGACAAGGCTGAAGGCCGGAAGAAGCAGTGCCAAGTTCTTTTTTTTCTTCAATTGTTTTGTAAGTTAATTCTTTTATTTATATTTAATTTTATTATCATGTTAATTAGTCAATAGTTCTTCTAGCTAGGGCTTGGATGAACCTCTTGTTGGTGTGTAGAGATTTTTATTCTATATAATTTCATGATCCCAATTTTTGTGCTTTAATGATTAATTGTTCCATCTCTTGTGAATTAGAAGAATTATTTTTTATATTGATCTAGCCATGCTCTTTCAATGATTTGAGATGATTTTGACTAATTAGATGCTTGGATTTTTATAATTAAGATTGGGTATTCATTGTGATTTACATGTTTGGATACATTGAATGACTTGAGATTAATCTTTTGAAGCGAGAAGAACATAATTTTGGATAATATAAGAGCTTATTGATGATATTTTCAGTAGTAATTAGATTGAATTCAAAATTGTTATGAGTCATATGATGAGAGATAAATCTTTGAACATGGATATGAATTTCTACATATTAATAAGAGAGGATTCCAAAGTTTTAGTTATTACAATTTGATATTACAATCAATTTTAATTACTTTTCTTTAATTTAGTTGAAGTTAATTATTATTGTCTTTAGCTAAATTAATTTTCATATTTGCTTGCTTAATTTAGTGTACTTTCATTGTCTTTATACTTATTCTTAACATAAAGGTTTGATTAATTAGATTAGAGTTTGTTTTCCCTTATACAAGTCCTTGAGGGATCAACCTCGCAATTTTGCATACCTATACTTGAAGGTGTAAATGGCAGCAGGCTTGCGAGGTGATTCGGCTTGGCCTGACTTTGGGCTTGGCTCGTATCGGGCTTGTCCCATTGTGAGCCAAGCTCAAGCTCAATGATACTTGGCTCGGCTTGGCTAGTTCAAACTCGGCTTGAACAAGCTCGGCTCGGCTCGGCTCGACTAGACTAACGCGGCTCGGCTTGGCAGCTAGAGCTCAGCTCGTTATTATATATATATATATGTATATATATTTATATATAAATATACTATTTTTTATTTAAATCTCCTTCCATAAAATTTTTCAATGAGCCGAGCTCAAGCCTTGGTCGAGCTTTCACTAGAGCTCGAGCTCCAAAATTCTTAACGAGCCGAGCTCAAGCTGGAAGATACGAGCCATCAATAAGTAGAGCCAAGCTTGAGCTTGAATTTAAAATTTCGAACTCGAGCTGAGCCATATCCAAGCTGGGCTCGTTTACACCCCTACCTATACTCAAAATCGATTTGTGCGCTTGCGAGTAATTAAAACGGAACAACGGGGATCACATCAAGCCCTATATCAATACGATAATAACATAAATTAAACCTAAGTTGAGTCTCACTAATTTCAAAAATGAAAAAATTATGTGTGAAAATCATTGAAATCTATATTGTCTTATGCCAACATGAAAAAGTTTGTTTCATTTTTTTTAAAAATACATAGTCTAGGGAAGGCTTCGGTAGATTATGCATATTATATACATAAGCTGAAGTATATATGAGAAGCCATGAGTCCATCTATTGTGAAGAAGATGAAGAGCTTATCATTTATAAAAGAAAAACAGAAAGAGCTGTCATTAGTGAGGATAAACAAAGAGAAGAACCAAAGCAACAATACATGAGTATCGAATAGATAGAAATGACGTAAAAATAAGAGAATCAACGATCAATTAAGGAATAACCACCAAATTTCCCAAATATTGAGCTGTTAGAAAACGAAAAAACTTTATTTTTATATATTTCATATTCAACCACCACACCCCTTTGATGAGTTAGAGCGAGCAAAGAGATCTATCAGAAAAAAAATAAAATAAAAAAGGTTGAACCGAGGTAATGTGGACTGGGAAAATGCATCTACATATTCTTAGATGTCTTTTTTTCCCATCACAAACTTTCCTCAAGTCAGCATTGTTTTTCTTTTTTCCTCTAAACTTCAAAAATTTCATGCGGAGAATCAGGTTTTGTAGGAACACTCATTCTCCCGCAAAAGCCTCTAGCCAAAGTTGGTGGAAAGCTTGGATGGGATATTTTATAACTAGGACACCTAAATGAAAGCCTCTCTTGTAGGCACATGAAGTGGCACGCAAACAAGCCCTTAGGGTGTGCTACAAAAGTAGCTTTATAGCCACTTTAGTGCAAAATCACATTTGGCAAGCAGATTTTGTACAAAAGCCATTTTGATATAACAATAGCGGTTTTTTTTGAATTTGGTCTGAAAGCAACTACTTAAAAAAATCTCATCTTAAGGAGATTTTTCAAAAAATAAAAATTGTATGGGGCATGACTCCACTTGCCCGCCTCTTGTTTAATGAATGGTTGAGGTTCACTCTTTATTTATCTTATTAAAGGTAAAATCATCACAAAAGACATTTATCCTTTATAAAAAAATTGTCCAATCCAACGATGCTTTTCAAAAAATCTCTTAAGGGTGGGCATTACCATACAGGTCACGCTTTTGCTTTTCTATAACGAAAGCGATTTTATCCAAAAGTTGTTTTTCAGCAAACACTAAGCGGTTGCCAAACTCGTCCTTAGTTTACTACTTTACTTATGAAAACATCTACAATTCCTTGCACAGTTGCATGTCAAAATAAGCAGCTTGTCTTTGTGGGAAAATCATATTCATCTCCTCCTTTGATTGGAAGAAGATTTTGAAAATATCTTTTGAACGTCAACGTTGATGAGTAGCTCAGTAAACTTTGTAAAAATTCTTAAAAAAGACAAAGGATACAAAAATTGTTAATAATTTTTTAGGAGACCCCTAGAATTAAACCTCCCTACATTTTATTATCTATAAAGTTCTCACCTTCCCTCTCCCTTGCAGTTTTTAAAGAGGGATAGGGTTGCAAAATTTGATTGGAATCATATATATGTATATCATTTTCTGATAGAGTCTATTTTCTTTCCCATAAAGGTGATGGGGAAGGATGAATAGATCACCAACCCACCCCTTCACACGGTCGGTGACTGTTCACCGTATGTGTATTTTCAAACAGTGGACATCTACCGTCTGTGTATAGGTAGGGTGGGCTGGAATTGGATTGACCGTGGGGTGGTGAACTGCTCATCCTTATAAGGTAAATAGTTTCTACAATAAGCCCTCATTATATAGTCCCTGGTTTAAGCTCATCAGCGTGCCCTTGTCTACCCCACAAATTAACGCGCACCATCAGACTCCATCTGACCGGCTTGTAGCACCCCGGCGCATACCGATGCATGAATGGGGATACTAACCTTCCTTGGACAATATTACTTAAATCTGTGTCCTTCCTTAATAGCACAACCCCAAGTTTAATGCCGATTATAATATCTAATCACATAAAAGAGGTTGTCGGGACACTTTTAGTTTTTTTTTTTCCTGAAAAAAAGTTATTTCAATCTAAAGGATACTTCACCAGAAAAAAAAGAGACTTTTACCCCATCCCATATTGAGTTAATGTCAATGAATTATAAAGTGACATTAAAACCCCGTCTAAACTAAGATAACTTGTATAGCCTGTCTTCTTTGCCTACTATAGATTAGCTAGCATGGAAAAGCTCAAGGCTTTTTTATTAATATATAGAGTTCCAACAATATTTACAAAGTTGCTTCAAAACAACATACTTACATAACCTCATTTAACCAAACTTCAAGCCAAAAAAACAAAACATGAAACCATACTCATAAGCTCTTAAAGTACTTACTCCACAACTATCTCTCTTATCTGAAGTTTATCCAGTTTCTTGGGTCTCCTGTAGTACTTCAGGAGGAGAGAGCAACAAACAACACTGACTGAAGAAGCTGCCATGGCAGCCCCTGCTACCCATGGAGGAAGGCGAAAACGAGTAGACGGGAACAATACACCGGCGGCAATTGGGATGCCAAGGGCATTGTATCCAAGAGCCCACACATAGTTTTGGCGGATCCTGGAGAAGGTTTTCCGAGAAAGGTCTATGGCTGTTATGACATCTTCCAAGTTGCTCCTCATGAGGACAATATCCGCTGCTTCTATCGCTATATCTGTGCCAGCACCAATTGCCATTCCCACATCTGCAGCGACAAGGGCTGGTGAATCATTGATGCCATCACCAACCATTGCAACAATATGACCTGAAATCTGAGAAGCAATGTGTATTACTTCATTGTTAGCCCACGTGATTATCGATTAAAGGTTGTATCCAGCATAAATGAAGATTCAAACTAACATGCTATCATTTGACCAAACCATTAAAATAGTGCAAATGTGCTCGAAGAATGAAAAAGGAAAAAAATCAGACAGTAAAGGAAGTAAGTAAGAGGGGAAAAGTTAACATGCATGACATGTGCCGGAGCATCGCGAGCCGTAGATTCGAGGTCTGACAGCGGGCTTACAGTAGAGGGGTGGGGTCGGTGATTCAAGCCCGCCTGCCCCCTGTATTAACACGCACTGTCGGATCCAAATCTGATGGCCCGCAATGCTTGCCAATGCACGTGAGCAAATGCCCAATTTTGTTATATGGGCCAATTTAGCTAAGTTTCCTCTTTGCAATCATTTATATGTGTAATGTGGAAATCGAAAAAGAAAGGAAGTGAAATACCTGAAGGTCCTTAACTTTCTCTGCTTTATGTTCTGGTTTGGCTTCTGCTATAACAGTTTCAATGCCAACCTCTTTAGCAATAGAGTGTGCAGTACCCCAGTTATCCCCTGTAACCATTATGCTCTTAATCTTCATGGATTTGAGAATGGATATGACATCTTGGGCCCCTGGCTTCAATGGATCAGATATAGCTATAACTCCAACAATTTCAGCATTTATAGATACTAATATGCCTGTTTGTGCCATTTCTTCGGTCTCTGACAGAATTTCTTCAGCTTCCACTGGGATAAAAATGCCTGACTCCAACATTAAGCTCTTATTTCCAACAAGGATTTCTTTGTTTTGAACAGTGGCTTTCACTCCATGGCCTGTGATGGAGGTGAAATCATGGGCTCCAGGCCAACTATGGGCTTCATCATCGTCATGAAATTTCTTGGCATACTCGACAATGGCTTTGGCAAGGGGGTGTTCACTATTTACCTAATGAAACATCAAGTAACAGCGTATATTAATTATGGTAAATGTTAGAACATATCGTGAAGCAAACCATAATCCAAGAAGCAGTGACCGCAACAATCAACTTTAGTTAATGACCCGCTTTTGTCAATATAGTTCCAATAAATGAGATTTGCTATGCTAAGAAAAGAGACTTCAAGTGACTGGACCTGAAGTCTCATATTTTAATTTTTATCACAGAAAAAAACCTACATTTTCTTCGGTTGCAGCCAATCATATTCCCCTCTGTCCCATATTAACAGTCCACATTCAATAAAAGGTGCTACTTAAAGAAGCTTTACAATTGATTTCTTTACTCCACACATTAATTTCTAAGTGTGTTAAAGCCGAACTCCAAAGCTCGACTCGACTTATGTTCAACTCGAGCTCAAAGTTGGTCAAGCCGACTCCAAACCATCATTCATACCTTCATTCGGCTTGGCTCAACTCAAAGCTCGAGAAAAGCTAAAAATCACCATTTGTATTTTTTTTTTCAGTATATGCATGCATATATTACACTCTATGTATGGATTTTATGTCGATCAAATCTCAAGTTTAATTATATCATATGTCATATTTTATTTTATTGTATACAATTACTTCAGTCTTTGTGTTTGAAAGAGATAAGTAATGTGTCTCACGAGAACTAAGACCAATTTTTAACATCTATGGAGTCAAACTAATTAGAACACATAAATAACATTCTCTCCTTCCAGTATTCATAGTCTGGAATGTGGATATGAAGACCAAAATCAACTAAACCATGCTAGTTTGCGAGCTAAAGCGACACAATTCGATTCGGCTGAACTTGAGATTGAAATTTCAAGCTCAAGCCAAATCAGCCTGAAGCTCACTCGACTCGGCTCGTTAACGTCTCTACTAATTTCTATAGCGAATATATTATGAAACAGGACAATTGATATGATTGTTCCAAATGATACTGTTAATATGGGATGGAGGGAGTAGCTCACAAGACAATCAACCCAATACAGGATTCGATCAGCAGAAAATTTCAATCAAACAGAGCATGAAATATACCTCGGTAGCAGCAACCAGATCATAGAAATTCCGGAGTACCATGTTTTTCAAAAGTCTGGTGCTCACCACGACAGGCTTTCCCATGGTGAGGGTCCCAGTTTTGTCAAACACGATACAATCTACCTACAAAACATGCTCAACACAATATGATGAATAAGTAGATTACCAATACCAAATGATAAACAAAGTTTAGTGGATGTACCATTTCTAGTCAAATTAATCAGAAGGGGCTTAGGTGCTTGCTCACCTTATGGGCACTCTCAAGGGCTTGGCCCCCCTTAATTAGTACTCCTTGAGAAGCACCAACTCCAGTGCCAACCATGACAGCAGTTGGAGTGGCCAAACCTAGGGCACATGGGCAGGCAATGACCATTACAGAAATCCCAAACTGAAGAGCCAGTTGAAAACTATCCATGGATGATGGAATCCATGATTTAGGGTAAGCATTCAACCTTCCAGCCAAGAACCAGGTCAACCAAGTTAAAAATGAAAGTACAATAACCTGACAAATAGAAGTGATTAAAATTAGAATTTATACCTTTACAATGTTAAAAGTGACAAATTCAACCCTTTTCGAGTACTTGATTGTAAAACCTAATCACTTATCCTCAAAGAACTTGCCCATTTCTTGCATTAGCCATTTAAAAAATTGAACAACAACATTAAAAATATACCAACACAAGGTGAAACGAACTAATTTGCTTGTGGGACAAAATAAAGACAACTTGAGCAATCTCATTTGCTTTCTTGTCAAAAAGCAAAATTTCAGGAACATATAGAAAAAGCTAATCAATGCAACAGAAAAGAAAAGAAAATGAGAATAGATATGAGAAAACACAAGAGAAAAGAAGAAAGGATATAGACTTACAAAAGGCACAAAATACTTTGAAATACGATCAGCAAATTTTTGAACAGGGGCTTTGGCCATTTGTGCTGATTCAACAAGTCGAACAATCTGCGAGAGAGCACTTTCAGATCCCACTCGTGTGGCCTTAATGTGCAGCACTCCATTTTCATTAACAGTTCCACCAATCACACTATCACCTTTCCTCTTAGCAACAGGCCTGGCTTCTCCTGTAATCATACTCTCATTTACATGACTTTGACCCCATAAAACAAATCCATCTGAAGCCACCTTTCCTCCTGGCAGAACTTTGATCACATCATCCTTTTGGATCAGTCTACTATCAATCTCTTCTTCATTGATCACGTTTCCCTCACTATCAAGAGTGAGCAAATTTGCCGTTTCAGGTGCCAAATCCATGAGTTTTGCAATGGCTTCAGACGTCTTTCCCTTGGCCAAGACTTCCAAATACTTTCCAAGTAAAATGAAGGAAATGAGCATTGAACTAGTCTCAAAGAAATCAGTTCCCTTGAAACTGTCTGATGTCGCAGCCCGCAAGACAGTGTAAACTGAGTAAAAGTAAGCTGCATTTGTTCCCAAAGCAATTAAGACATCCATATTGGCAGACCCATGTCGAAGCGCCTTGTAAGATCCAGTGTAAAACCTCCTACCAATGATAAACTGGACTGGCGTGGATAATATCCATCTCAAAAGCTCTCCCACAGTTAACATTTTGACCACCTTTGTGTCAAGTACATGCTTAACTCCTGGAATGTACATAAACACCATGGAGGTAAGGAAGACGGGAATTGTGAAGACCAAGCTCCAAAGGAAGTATTTATAGTACTGATTGATCTCTTTTTGTCTAAAATTATCTCTCAAGCCTTCATCAGGAAAGATTGTTGCCTTGAAACGACCAGAACCAGTAGATTCAATTACTTCAATGAAATTTCTCGGTCCTGTCTCGTCAGGCTTATACGCAAGGGAAAACTTACGCAGGAGAGGATCAACATCTATACCCTCAATTCCTGGAAGAGCTTGAAGGGAATTTTCAATCATTCTCATGGAATTATCTGTTCTTACTCCATCCACTTTAAGCTGAATTTTGCTTCTATCTTCCCCTGAACTAATTAATGTAGCCTCAAAACCCATATTATCAATTGCCTCACATAAGTCAATTGGGCTTATGAGCTTTGGATCGTATCGGACTTCTGCTTCTTCCGTTGCCAATGCAACTGTGGCTTTCTCTACACCTTGAAGAACCTGTAGAGAAGACTCAACAGTGTTCGAGCATGCAGTACAAGTCATGCCTTTAATTTGTAAGCGGCATTTGAGAATGCTCCCTTCATGCACTTCATCATTCATTACGGCAGCCGCAAATCCAGCATTTTCAATTGCTTCCTTGATTGCATCCTCCTGCACAAATCAAGCAGGTGCAAAGCTAAAAGTTAAAAAGAATTGTCATAATTACGACGCAGGGGTGGAACCTGGGGTGCAAGGTTCCCAATCTAGAAATCTGACATTCAATAGATATATAGGTACACATTAAGTTGTATTTGTCTTCCTTAGGACCATCAAACTGGGTAAGGCACACTCTCAGTAACTGTAGCTAGTTTTAATTCAGTCGAACTGTTAGTTAGTTAAGTCAGGTAAAGTAACTGCAATGTCCAGCTGTACTGTATCATCGGTTATCTCAGAGTCTCTATATAAGGAGCTCATTGTATTCTTTTGTCAGTTAATGAGAAATACAATCCATTTCTTCATCAAAACTGCTTGTAGTCTGACCTTTTTTTGTCATATCAAGCTCTAATAAATTAGATAGTGTTGTAGGTTGGACAGTGACTATGTAGAGTGATTGCATATTCTCTGTTCTTTTAAACTGATTTAAAAGTGTTGTTAAATTCATTAGTTTTCTTTTACCAGAAAGTTCAACATATACTATCAGATATTTTAGTGATTATTGCTCACAAGAAAAGGAACTGCTAAAAAAAGAAAGAATGCTAGATCTCTAGTCCTATACACCAAGAACACTTCAACATAGTACATGAGCTTTTCATCTACTATAATTCTATATTTTGACCAAGTTCATTATAAAATATGTGAACCAAGGAATGCTATGTAGGTGTCAATGATATTATCTGTATCGGATATGAAAACTATGCATGATATGGTTCCAAATTCTATCGCATTTTTTTCAGAGAAAAAAAAAATCTATTCATCGACCAATATATAAATGGTATAGGCGGTATATCGGTTTGATTTTACCTTTTTTATAATGAAAATCTCATGTTTGTTTCTTTTGCAATTTCACATGGCTTATGTGGCTACTAATTTTTAGTGTTAATATGTAATCACAAGTATATTTTCATGATCTCAGTTTTATTTGAGATTAATAAATAACTTTAAATGTTACTATATATCCATCCATGTTAAGCCCTTTATTTGGTAGTCAATAACATAGATTATGCTAATATAAATAAGTGTATTTTCTTGATCTATGCCGGTTTGGGAAGTCTAAATACTTATCGATGTTCCATTTTGGAAAATATCCTCATCATCATCATTGTACGCCTTATCCCAGCTATCTGGGATCGGCGATTTTGGAAAATATGTTTTACAAAAATTATTTTAAATTACCCGTAAATAATATATCCAATAACTAATATCTCTGCCCCACCGATATATCTCCGATATACGACTAGTCATTCCTTGATGCAAATATGATTAAGCCACATTTTATGCCATTTAAAAATGGCACATTTGAGCGGATCAGCTCCAATAAGACAACCAAATCAACCTGGCTATTGCAGACGCAAGAACATCATGTGCACTACAATACTACATACAGGAAAAGACTATATAACTTACAATAATAAAAGGGAGACTCTGTGATCATGTGGAGATAGTGCAAAATAAAGTAATAAGGTAGAATATAGGAATTTTTAGCAATTGGTTAGTACAGTGCCATGATTATGTATTAATATAGAATCAACGTAGAATGAACCCTAGTTATTATCTAAATATCATTAAACACAAATTCAACAAACAGGTAGCCACCTGATTTCTAAATATATGCTGGAAACCCATCTGATGCTGAATTTGATCCAAAAATATTGGCGCAACCAGCTCACCAAAAAAAAAAAAAAATTACAATTACACTAATGCAAGAAATTAAACCTGCATATAGATTCAAATGAAACAAGGCGGAATTACAAAGATGATAATAGCAAAGAAGAGCTTACATTGACGAAATTGGGGTAGAACAGGACCTGTGCCCTGTTGTTGAGCACGTCGACTGCCGCATTCTCGATACCCGGCAGCCTCTTCACGGCCTTCTCAACAGAGCCAGCGCAGGCAGAGCAAGTCATGCCCATGACAGAGAACAGAGCCGTTTTCACCTCTGATCCTTTGAACTCCCCCTCCGCCACCGACGCCCCCTTGGGGTATCTGGGCATGGAGGGATAATGGGGTCTAGGGGAGAGGGCCGAAGGGGACTCCCCTCTGATGCATGCCATGGCCAAAAGCTTCGACGCCGCCATTGCTCTGCCTCGTCCTTCCTTAGCTGTCTGGTTGTGTTTGCCTCCAAAGTTTGAAAAACTGGAAGAAGAAGGGTAAGAACTGTTGTTTTGTAACCCGCGGGGCTACCAAAAGTAGAACTCTCGGAGCTGGGGACAATTGTGCACCTGGCTGTGTTTGCCTCCAAGATTCCTAAGCTGGGGACACTTATCCACCTGAAACTGAATGAGGAATATTTTCTGTTCAAAGGGCACTGATTTATTTCAAGAATCTTGTTTATAATTTTTTTCATTCAATCTTGTTCATATAATAAGCCAGGGCTAATGCGCAATGACGTGAGCCGTTGAGATGATCTGCATCGGCCGGTTTAAATCACCGCCCGTCCTATTTGTTGTTGGATCTCAATCCGATGGCCCAGATCGTCTTGCCTCATGCACATCATATTAATCTTTTCATATTCCAACGCGAGAACGATTTAGCATAAAAAAGTTAAAAGCAAATTCAGGGTCGGGTAGATTGTAGCAAATCCAATGCTAGCATCTCATCCTGTTGCCTACCTATCCAAGTAGGTCTCTAATGAGTCTACTTTGATACCTTAACTCATAGGTGGGACAGGCTTTTCTACTCTCACTAACAATTTCAATTGGTTACGTATCCGTTCCGTGGTAAGATCCAGCTTCTAGATATAGTGAATGCTGCAATTTACAATCTTCCAAAGCTTAGGACTTGGCCTAAACTTTCGGTGAACTCCTAATGTAATCAAAATGTATAGATAACTAAATGGCCAATATATAAGAAGCAAATTACCCTGCATGAATACAATATACTCGAATAAATTAAGTCCAACTTATTTTTAATAGAATTAGCAAAAATATTACATCAATTAGAACCCTTGAAGTACGTGCAAATGAAGTGGCCAATAGAATCTTGCTAATTGTAGTCTCAAATGGAGTCTGCCATTGAGTTCGAGAAACAAAATCATAATACTTAACTTGAAATACCATCATTTGTAAGGATTGAACTTGAATTCCAATCAACATGGTTTAAGTATCAAAACAACAAAACTATATCAGAATCACGCCAAAATTTTAAGATCACAGTTTCTTTAATTAAATAGTTCGAGTGATTCTCACTACAGCAAGAGAATGTTCGAGCATAGTGTAATTTAAAACTATCTAAACATGCAAATCAGATAAACTAATTATGATTTTTTTTCCAAAATATTGCGTGTAACCTATTTTTTAGAAAAAAACTAGCATATTGCAAAAAAAAAAAAGAATTAGGCTAACCAATTTGGAAGAAGTAATGCCACAGTCTCTTGCCCCGAAAACTTGCTTGCTATAGTCCTGTAGAAGAATGAGAGTTCTATTGAATGCTTGTATGCATGGTTGTGTCCTTTCTTTTTTTTTTTTCTATAATTTTTTGACAATAATACGTAATGAGTATTCTAATTTCTTTGTTGCTTAAAACTTGTGTAACATGTTCTTATGATGAATAAAAAATAAATAAAATTACTTGCTATAGACAAGCCAAGAACAGAAGCGCCATGCCTCAAAGGCAAGGCCTATGCTTTCATGGCCACAGAAAGTTTTCAATTTTTTCTTCGATTACAAAACAGTTTTTTAAATAATTTCCATACTCCCTCTATCCAACAATGCCTGATCGCATTTGGAAAGAACAGATCCATCATTACCTGGCTGACTTTCCTCTCTAAATGAACCAAGGAAGAGTTGGGGAAAAGCCTCTTCTTGTACAGTCCAAAGGGTCCAATAAATTTAAATGGTTTTATTCTACAGAGGAGGGCTAAAAAATAACTTTGTGAGGAATGAAATTTTTAAATGAAAAAAGTTTAAATGAGACTCTTCCCACACAGCTTGTATGAGCCTGCAGGTGGTGACCTGCCCACTGGTTTGACATCAGCCGTCTGAGTCGAAATCTGTATGTAGATCGGACTCTTTTTAGGTAGAATTGTATTGTATTTTCTTTTTGTTTTCTAAAACAGAAAGGAGGACCACCGTAACTAATTAAATAAGGTAGTTTCTTAAATTATGTTACTTCTGAGATCAACCTAGGAAAGAGCTCACGAGCACGCCACGCTTCCAGGGATGCTTGGCACGTAAGTCAATTTGCTGCAAAGCTTTTATGACTCCTCTGATGATGCAACCTATGACATCAATCCCACATTCTATGGGTTGTAGAACTTGTATGAATCCATAGTCTCAAAGGAATCATTTACTGCATATCATTTAAAGATCTCACTTTGTAGTAAACTAAATAATACATGACCGTAAACTGATGCCATGCATCGTGAAAGTGCAAAATTATGTATAAATTTTACACTTCTCTCGACAACTTAATATATCTTTTGAATTCATTGGAACTAGTATTCTGCAAAAGACATGGAGCAATGTGAGTTCGACTTAAGAATTGTCCTATCATTAATAGAATTGTTAGAGTAAATTCTGTGTTTGCTTATAACACCATATAACAGCTGTTGTATCTACGAAGAACTTCTCTACTGTTTGGCTTGCATAGATTATGTATTCATGTTCTTTCTCAAGGTTATGATAAATAGATATGAGATGCCATGAGTCTCCATTTGTGAAGACGATAAAAAAGGATGAAGAGCTTATCATTTATTGTAAAATAAAAAAGAGGAAGAACTATCATTAGAGTGGAGAAACAAAAAGAAGATTCAAAGCGACAATATAGTATGTCAATAACCGAACAAACAAAGAAGTGATGAAAGAATAAGAAAATGAAGGCATCAACTTATCAATAACTCAACAGGCATAAGTTAACATATTCTCCTTGTCAACTAGTTTGATCAGTTCGTCATAAATAGTTGTATACCTCTGGCCTGGCGTTTATGCGCTGTTGGTGGACTGCTATGAACTTGCCTGCATGAGATGTGCAGCTTATTATATGCATTGAATTGGATGCCTATTTGTATATCCTGCAAGTAATAAGGATATATAGCTATGGAATAGGATGACAAGAGAGAGTTGGTTGTCAAAACTAGTTTGAAGTTCTTAACGCAAAACTTGTGTGAGAGATGGAACCTTACTAGCAAGCATCTCTGCATTTGTTGCTAGGCATAACTTAAGAGTGAGATTCTCTAGGTCAGGATTGAGAATGAATTGATACTGGTATCCTGACATTTATAGAGACTAGGATTGTGGGTGAAGGAGAGGGGCATTGCATGGCAAATGTTTTTTTGTGTGTGTGACTCAGATCTGACAGAGATGCGATAGCATGCGGATTTCCTTAATTTTTTGCCTACTGTCATCGCAATTAGATAGCTAGTTAATACCTGCATCGGCCGGGTTCATACAAACCAGATTCTTATCACAGAATTAATAGTATCTTGCACTTATATATGCAAAGATAGAATAGTTCCATGACTTCATTGATTTATGTTTAGTAAATTTGGGTCAACCAATGGCCAAAGAGAGGTGTCAGAGATTAGCGTTATAATCTCTCATCTAATAAGTTCAAAACTAACGATGAAAATATAATATCTTTATATTTACAAAGATTCCTGTGCTTCCGTGAACATTGGGAGATCCTGACAATATAAAATTACATTTTCTGTTAGCTACTTGTTGTTTTTAGTTAACAAAGTCATTTTCAGATTCCTTGTCTAACCGATCCAAACAATTTATAGATGCGATAAAAGAAAAGGCATGATGAAGATTCAGGAGATCACTAACTATTACTATTACATGACACAGCATGATTTGCCTTGATCAAAATGTATTAGCCATAAAATAAGTTTTTGATCTTAAAATAGATATTAGTAACTAATCCTCCGTCCGTCAAATAAGATGTGGCTGGATCTAAAAAATTATGGTTGTAGAATTAAATGACTAAATTTGCCCGAAATCATCATGACGTATATATGCAGGGGTAAGTGGAGGCTTTAAATGATGTGACCCTCCGCCCCTCCCCCTCTTACTGGGTCCCAAGGAGCTTTTTCCATATTACATGGCGCCCATTTTTCCATAAGGGTATTTTGGGTAGTTTTCAGGTCATATGGAAGAAAAGAAAAAATTCCAGGTAATATGAGAAAACGGAAGTTGGCATCCGGTAATATGTAAGGAGCTCACAAGTTTTTGATAGATTCCTTGTCTTACTAGATCAAACACTTGAAAGCTGAGATAAGAAGAAACAAAAAGAAAGATTCAGGCGTTTACTAACTAGCACTATTAAAATGTCAACTAGTTGGGAGGGACAAAGATATCCATTTCAAAGGAGTGAAAAGCGAGATGATCGAAAGATGGAAGACAGGATGTGTAAGCATATAACAAGATAACGGCATCATAAAAACTGCATAACTTGTCTTTATCTAAATGTACTAACGATAAAAGAGTTAACTTGATGTTACAGATAGACATTATTAAACAAAAATATAATTTTAAGATATAGGGTCAATGGGAAAGGTTGGTATTTTGCAAAAATATGGAATGAAGACGGAAGGTTGGTATTTTGCAAAAATATGGAATGAAGACGGACTATTGGAAGTGTTCAAGTCAACTAGTTGATATCCATCTCAAAGGAGTGAAAAGCGCGCTGATTGAAAGATGGAAGGCAGGATGTGTGAGCAACTGAGCATATGACAAGATAAAGACATCTACAAATTTGATGACACGGAATAGTAATGTGGTGATCCTATTTAAGCTTCTTTGGCTAGTAAGGGACTTTTATCAAATGATCATGTAAGGGCACTCCCTTTGATTTACTTGAGGGTCTATTATTCAAACTAAAATATCACATCCATTCTTTCCTTCTTTTAAGGGCCCCTTAAAAGAAGGAAAATCCCTTTCTCTTTTGGGGAGCCAAACTGCTCCTAAGACACATCCTTCTAAAAGTGAGAATGGATATTCCTTAGCAAGTTGTACATTATTTTTCTCAAACTTTCAAAGACTGGAAAATACCAGACCAATTCTGCAGTGCAGAATTACTAAACCAGTAAGAAAGATAGCGCAGGATCTTATGATAAGGAAACAGACTAAGATAATCACATCTTATGTCTACGTGAAGAACTCATCGATAAGAATCCCACCGATAACATATATACTCAACGTACAGATTTAGACAAATATCCAAAAAAATTAATAGGCTTGGACGTGGAACGTGCATGAAACTGATGAAAATTTGTTGCTAAAGTAATTAAATAAATTACAGAAGATTTCAAATACCTTAAACACGATCAAAGTGGAGAAAGCACCAACACGCATTCTCTTCTAGCTAGCATAGTCGGAGATCAACAAGATCATTAATAGGTAGATTAAAATAACCAAATATGAATTTGTTCACTTTTTTCAACATATATTGGCTTGTTTGGAGTAATTCGTATTTTCTTGCAAGCATTTAGGGCCTGTTTGGATGCTATTTTGGGACAAAAAAGAAAGTCACTTTCTCCCTTTCTCTTTTGCTAAAAGAATTAAAAAGATGCTTATGTTTGGGAAGTCATCTTTTCAATCTTTTACCTTTTCCTTTTATTAAATGAACTGAAATAGTCTCATAAAAAATGTTCATCTTACCCTCACCCATCTCATCTTCATACCTTACTCGGTGAGCTCCTTGGCCTTGTCCGGGACCGGCCCCCAATGTTGGCGATGGGGTCGTTGATCTCAACCGACCGGAGGGCATTCTTCTGGTTGTCGTGGCTGCCCGCCACGTAGATGGAGCCGCCCACAGTAGCGCAGACGAAGAAGGAGCGGGTGGTAAACATGTTGGCTCCTTGTGCCCACCCGCCACCCCTCACCAGGTCGAAGAAGTAGACTTCCCCCACTGAGTCGAGTCTCTGTTCTACCAATGCGTCTCTGTCACTGGCAAGCTCATCCCCGCCTGGCGGCTCGTACATGAGGGAGCATGGCTGGCGACTTGGGGAGCCTCTGCTTGGTGCCATCTCCGGAATTGTAAATAGAGAGACCGTACACAGGCGGGATCTTGCGGGCTTCCACCACCGTCAAAACTGTCTAGTTACACTTATTGAAAAAGTTGGGTTTAATGAGCTTGAAATGACTGTCTAGTTACTCCTATTTGAAAAAATTGTGTTTAGGGAGCTTAAAAATGAAGCTGTTATCTAACACTTCCTAAAACTGGCAAATGGTTGTAGATGTGTAAGATATTGTAGAAATTTTATTTTTACAGTATGTCTTGATTAAAAAACTACATGTATGTAATCATATTTTAATACATAATTTGTCTTAGTTAAAATAGTATATTTTGTTATCCTTTATTTTCATCATTTGTTGTACAAATTTTGAGAAAATTTTATGCCCCACTTCATCGAAATTCCTGGCTCCGCACCTAGCAAAGAGGCTTTGCCTTCATAAAACATCCCATCCCATGTTTTACAGTTGCCATTCTGCCAAACCCTCCTTCCTCCTAAGGATCGAGATTTGTTTGGAAAGCAGTTTCTAACAAAGTGTTTTGGTTGCCCATACAAGACCTTTGTTCTTTCGAATAGAATCACAATAGCGAGTTGCCAGTCAGTAATATTAGTACTCCTTTCGCCCCGAATTAGTATCATCCTTTGATTTTTCAAACTGAACTGATATCGTTTTTAATTCATTTATAAAACCAAAATGTTAATAAGTAACTCGGGTTGGAAGGACTATTAAAGATTGTTTTAGAGATGACATGCACGCTTACTACTTGCAACTCTGTATTTGTTGCCAGTCAGCACAAGGAGTGATATTCATTAGGAGAAGATCTAGAGTTGATTGATTGATACTGGGGTGTTCGTTTATTTATACTCCAGGATTAAAGCTGAGATGGCATTTTATGGCAAAATACCTCATTTAAGAGATGCAGTAGCATGCGCAGGGCTTTTCTTTGATTATTTAGTTTACTATTATGTCAAAACTAGTTTCCAGATATGAACTCATATGCACTATTAAGAATGTTCAATTTCAAACTATAAACATATTATCACAGTGACATGCATAGGTTATCTTACGTGTGACTCTCCTCTAATCTAATAGCCAACTAGCCAAGTTTATACAAATGATAGTTGTATTTCCATGAAGATTGGGCGGATCTAAAAGGACAAGTTCATATTCTACAAGTTTTTGATAGATTCCTTGTCTTACAAGATCAAACACTTGAAAGCTGAGATAAGAAGATACAAAAAGAAAGATTCAGGCGTTTACTAACTAGCACTATTAAAATGGGCAACATGACAGTTCCTTAACTTGTCTTTATCCAAATGTACTAACGATAAAAAGAGTTATCTTGATGTTACAGATAGACATTAATAAACAAAAATATAGTTCTAAGATATAGGGTCGCTGGGAAAGGTTGGTATTTTGCAAATATATGGGATAAAGATGGGCTTGACATCTAGGAAGTGTTCATGTCAACTAGTTGGGAGGGACAAAGATATCCATCTCAAAGGAGTGAAAAGCGCGCTGATTGAAAGATGGAAGGCAGGATGTGTGAGAATATAACAAGATAAAGACATCTACAAACTAAGGGAATTTTATCAAATGATCATGTGAGGAGCTGTTTGACACTCCGTTTGATTTTACATTAGGGTTTTTTTTTTCATATCAAAATATCACATCCATCTTTTCCTTCTTCGTCAAACCTCACGAGGTTTGGCCCCACGAGGAGGTTTGGCCTTTAAAAGAAGGAAAATCCATTTCTCTTTTGGGGAGCAAAACAGCCCCTAGGACCCATCTTTCTAAAAGTAAGAATGCATATTCCTTAGCAAGTTGGGCATTATTTTCCGCAAACTTTCAAAGATTGGAAAATACCCGACCAATTATGCAGTGCAGAATTACTAAACCAGTAAGAAAGATAGTGCAGGATCTTATGATAAGGAAACAGATTAAGATAGTCTATGCGAAGAACTCATCGATAAGAATCCCACCGATAATATATATACTCAACGTACGGATTTAGACAAATATCCAAAAAAATTAATAGGCTTGGATGTGGAACGTGCATGAAACTGATGAAAATTTGTTTCTAAAGTAATTAAATAAATTACAGAAGATTTTAAATACTTTAAACACGATGAAAGTGGAGAAAGCGCCAAGTACAAATTCTCTTCTAGCTAGCAAAGTCGGAGATCAACAAGAGGAAACGACGAAAATGTATAGTAGGTAGGTAACACCTGGAGTGTAACTATACAAAGGAATTTTAATGTATTATTAATAGTCCTGTATGTATTACGCTAAAGCTCCTTCTCTAATGAGGACTCCATCATTTACGTGACTCCCTCCAACACAAAGATTGCTGCAGCATACACTGCTTACCAGGCCCCGGCTTTAATGTGTCCCTTGAATTTATGATCAAACACACACTCTTTGAATGACTTAGCCAAAACCTGAAGCAGCCTCCTCCACTCTTATAATAAGCTTTCTGTATGAACCAGCTCTCTCTCATATATTGAGTCTCCTTTTTTTTTAATAGTACCTTCAAAAGGAAGGGAGGAAACTCAGTTCGCTTCGCATGCACCAGAGACTGTCATGAAGCGTAAGTTTACTTTCAAAATAAAAAAGTGTATCTTTTATTTGGTAAGAAGTGTCTAAGAATATTGTTTCCAAACACTGATTATGGCACATACCCCCCTCCAAAAAAAAAGAAAACTTATGGTTTATCGACCTGACTTTACTCCCTTTCTTGAACCACTCCTATATATAATGTTCAGGCAGTTCCTAAGTGATTGTTCTTTTCGAATTATGTTTATTCCAGCTAGAAAGTCATGTTGCTAGCTTTCAGTTATTGGCATGTGAAACCTATAGAAGAAAATATCACAATAACAATTTGCAAATCCAATACCAGCATGTTGTGTTACAGGCAAAAGTACTGAACTATCATTAATACCAGATTGTTGTTATAGAAGAAAACATAACAATAATACTCCCTCTGTCTGGATTTATTATCACCATAAGGTTGTTCCAAATTGCAAAACCTTATGGTGATAATAATTCCGGACGGAGGGAGTAGTTTGCAAATCCAATACAGGTTGTATTACAGGCAGAAGTACTAAACCAAGGAATTTCAGAATTATATGACTACAATGATGATAATCCCACTTATCTCTACCTAAAAACAATGATGATAATCCCACTGACAATAATTTCAACACATAATCGGAGATGAACAGGCCTCACGCTAACAAGTTAATTGACCAGATTTGTTTTTTGATAATTAAGTTGCATGACGAGATAGTGTGCTCATGCGAGGATTCCATATAAAAAGAATTCCAATATGCAAATATTGACGTGGGAAGTGCACAACACTGATCGACCATTGCGTCTAAATCTGAAGAATATATAAAGAAATCAACAATTGAAGTCCCTCCACCTCCAATTCGGGTTATGGATATTCGATGCAGCAATAAATCCCTCCACCTCCGAGACAACTCACTGAGAACATTGCTGCAACGCATGACTCAGTAGAGCAGGCACCTACTCCTATATCTAGCCATTCTGTTCCACTTCCTGCCAAACATATATGGAGACCAACGCAGTGCCCCTATCCCGTAATGCAAAGCACAAAGATACGGGTCTTGGTTGGATTATACGGGCAAAAATATGTAAGTGATTTGATAATCACACACAAAAAATTAAACAGTTAAACATGCATGTAAACACACAATTTTTTACGTCGAAACACAAACCGAGAGAAAACCACGACGACCGTTACTTGGCAAATTTAATCAATGCACTAAAGATCTTACTTTTGGTTTTATAAGACTCGAGATACTACATGAGAATGTCTTCACAACTTGCAGGTGTCACCCTAGCACTTCTACGATTCGATCTCTGCCTGATCTTCATGTGAACTCCTCTACTTACTTGAAGATTCATTTGATCAAAGTACAATCTTGATCAATCTTCCTTTTAGCGAGCAATTCTCCGAATTTGGTGTGTGAGTGCTTGTGTGATTGATTCTAAACTCTCATAAGTTTGAAGTATAGTCTCTCCCTTTCTTGAGAATAGAATGTCTTGATCCTTATAAAGAATAAAGCTTGTGCTTTTCTAATGAATAGGACATAGGCACTAAGAGGCAATGGTACTTAAAAAAAAACTAGGGTTTTTTCTCCCTTTGAAGTTCATCCTCTCTGCTTTTTTGATGTGCGTTTAAGAGGGTATTTGAAGACAAAGTACCGTAGGCAATACTCCTTAAAGATAGAATAGAATCTCTTAAAGATAGAATATGATCATCTTTTCACGATTTGAAATTATCCTATATCAGGACTCCTAGTGAAAAGTTAGATACAATGTAAAATCAATTTGATTATCACATGTCCCAATTAGTATTATGCCGTAAGGTCTACCATTGTAGATGTGTGCATTGTACCATGTAGAATAAGTACTTGCGTTGAACTACTATTCACCACATCAATTTATTAAAAATGTGCCCTACTTAGGCACCTCATATTAAACCTATTAAAACTAATTAAGGACTAAGAAATTCTTCATCCAATCTTAGATAACATCGCCAATGTAGCAAATGATCCCTACTGTAATTATTACAGCAGATTAATTAAAACTGTTAAATAAAACAAGCATCAATTCATGCACACACAGGCCAACACTAATAAAGTTATAGCAAAAGAAATAAAGTAAATAAAAGCAATTCTTCAAAACGTTCTCCACGAATTCGCTGTGCCTTTTTCGAGCTGCAAAGTCCTGACTTACTGATCTTTAAAGCTTGCATCAGAGGATACATGAGTATTTCATAGAAATACCCAGTAGGATGGAAAAACCCATCAGGATGACAAAATAGGATATGAAGAATAAGTCACTCAGATAAACAGGAGTATGCACTCTCTGAAAGACTAATCAAAGGTTTACATTACCTGAACAGAAAGGTCAAATAATAACAGTCCCAATGCGCAGATGTAGGGAAGAATAATCTCAATAAGACTCCAAACAAATACCGGTGTAAGGAGATAATGGTCAAAATACCAAAGGCTCTAGGCATCCATAGTGCAAGGAGTTACAATTTCTGCTCGCTGAATTTACCAACCCCGTGTGGTAAAATATACCAGAACATCCTAGAGGTTCTCCCTTCGGAACCCGGCCACGCGTCTAGGCATGCTGGCCCCATCCGTGTTTACGGACATGATGAGCGGAGGCTGCAGACCTTCCGTAATGTCAACCAGTCTGAACGTACGCATGTGCCTCTCCCTTCGGGCAGTAAGGAATCAAAATTCCATAAATATCGGAGATCACTATGGATCTAGCAATGGCTCATGAACATACTATGATTCCACTAGGAAATCTTCAAAAAGAACTCTTGTGGAGAAATAGGTCAATGTCAAACTGGACAATGATTCAACAAAAGCAAAGGTCTCAACTTTCTAAGAATAGGGTAACTCTTACCACAATGACTCACTGATAGAGTATGAAATGGAATATCAAAGTCTCTCAACAATATATGACTCACTCTCTGGAGTATGATAAATAATCGCTCTCAATAGCACAAAGTTCATCATAAGAACACAATTTAGATTTCAAAGTTTAGGCCGATGGATAACTCACTGTAGGAATATGAATTTCACTCATCAATCACACATCATGAATCATATCTTTACCTTTGATAATAACATCTCTAGGTATGGAATTATATTATCTTTAATATTAAGATAGCTTTTAGGAAGGTTTGATCTCCAATTGGACACTCAAACCGACTCCATCCTGTACAAAGGAAACAATAATCGTTTTGACTCAAATGTACACTGACTCCTCCCAAAGTCTTAACTTTTTGGACTCCCTTACTTACTGCAGTAGTACTTAAGAGGTCTTACCATAATGTATTAGTATTATTTAGATCAGATTACATCATATCATAAGTAATAGTAGTTATTAGTGCTTTACAACACTAATTCCAGTAAATTGTCTTATACTGTACAACCCACTTACGACTGACCCCACCGTCAACACAGAAGGACTCTGACTCTGAAACTTTTATAGCAGATAGTCCTATGATCTAGTTTATAACCCACTCACGGTGTATTTTTTTGATTTTTATACATTTAGTTATGATTTTTATACTGCGCACTGTTGGTGCAGGAACAGTCCTGGCCGAGAAGGCATTACTTGCTTATAATAAGTAATTTCGCATTAATCCTCATCAATCATGATAATATGACCTTAATACCCTTAATTACTCCCCTCCTAGAGTAATTCTAGACTCTGGTACGTTCTAGAATTTAATGATTTCATGACTTTAGTTGCTGTTAAAACCTTAAGCTAGACTCAAGGCATAACCCTTGCTCTAATGCAGCTTTTAATATCATTAATACATCCTTTAACCATATTGGACGATTAAAACAGAACATTATAGAATAAAGAAGAGAACTTTATGACTTCCCACGTTCAAGAGACATGACCATATAGATATTTCCATCAAAGGTAAGCATGTATGCACTAATACAAGCATGAAACAAGATATCACAACAAGGATACTCTTACTTGATAAACAACAAGGAATCTCTCATGAATCAAATACTAACACAATCTTTATCACTGAGATAATATCAAGAGGATCGTCAAATAATCATGTTAAGAATGAAGTAAAAGAATTCAAATCAGATTGGTTAGGAAAAACCATCCTACCACTTAGATATACGCAAAATACACCTCCTCGTGTAGCTCTTTCCTTCTCCTTCGCAACGGCGCCTCCACACCTTCGATCGCACTAGAAAAGAGGTTGAGAGAAGAGAATAAGAACTAGGGTTTTGCACAAGTCGTCACAATGCCTTGGCGTGCAAAGCATTGGCCGGCCTCCTCCTTGGCTTTTATAGCCAATTCCTACTCCAATTAGGATCACTCCTAATCTAACACCTTCCTAATCTCAAATCCTAATTAACCAATTAGAATCCTTCCCTTAAACATGATCAGGACGCCCAACATGTTAATCCCATAGTTAGATAGGTTTGCAATCTTCTTAGTTATGATACTTCCTTATCCACTCTAGTTCCCTACACAACTAGGAAACTACTAAATAAAAGCCCACCAATAGGATGCCCTCTCTCACTAGACGTCTCCCTGCTATTGGCTTAGACAAAGTGAAATAATTATCTTCTTTTAACTAAGACTTATCTTCCTTAATTATCCCAACCGAACTGATACATCCCGATCCTCCACGATACTTATCATATCTACCGCGATTAGGTAAAATCGTAGATTTGCACCAAGATTCACTCCAACCGACTCGTGATCACTCCAATCCTCTGAAGATCATCTTATGGCAAGATTACCCACGTTCATAAGTCACCCCTGGGCCAGTGCCACGTGGCTTAGCGCCCAGGTCCTGCGTCTTGGCTTGAGTCCTACGTGCACAGGTCTCTGATGTCCCGCGGTTGCACTACTCGTCACACCATCTTACGTAGACCATGAATAACACATCAAAATACATCGCACAACTAGAAATCAAATCAGGCAACACAACTTTCCTATTTTAGAACAGTTTCCTAAAATAGAAACCTTTAGTTAACGTACCAATTTTTCAGGTGTTACACCGATCGAGGTCAGGGATTTTGGGGCGTGGCATCTTCAGTCTCCACCCACCGTGTCCGTAAGCATTGGTGAGGCTAGCATCCTAGACGCATGGCTGGGTTCCGAAGGGAGAGCTTCTAGGGTGGTTGTGGTATTATTTATCCACTCGAGAGTGGTAAGTTCAACGAGCAGAAATTGTAACTCCTTGCATTATAGATGCCTAGAGCCATTGGTAAAATTTATTAATCTCTCCTTACACATGTGATTGTTCGGAGTCTTATTGATGTTTTTCCCTATACTTGAGATTTGGGGATTATTGTTGACTGACCTTTCTGTTAAGGTGAAGTAAACCTTGTGATCAGTCCTTCAGATGTTATATATTTCTGTTTCTATTGAGTAAACCTTTCTTCACGCTATTTATTGCGTCTCCTATGGGTTTTTACATCTTAGTGGCTATTTCTATTGAATACTCATGCATCCTCTGATGCAAGCGTGAAAGAGCATTGATTCAAGACGAGTGAAGGACAGGAAGGTGACGCAGAAGCTTGAAGATTATTAGAGAAATTTTAATTACTTGCTTAGTCTGATGAACTTGATGATATTGCTAGTTGTTGTGTGCCGTAGATTTGATGATTTATTTTGATTGATAATTTATGTTATTGGTTGTAATAAAGACTAAGTAGGATTCATTTGATACATTTACAATGTTTTATTTTGAGATTGGATGATGAGTTCCAACGTTCATGAGAGTTCCTGGTGATGTCGACTGCACATCCTTTCGAGATGATGTCATTGGCCGGTTGGATCGGTTATCCGAGTCGCGTCCCAGAGTTCCTACCTCACCAAAGATGATCTTTATGAAGACTTCCACACTCCGATCAAGGTCAGAGATTTTGGGGTGTGACATTTAGTGCAGGTCGTCGGTGCAGAAACAGTTCTAACCGAGAGTACTAATCCTAGTTCTACTTGACTAATTAGTATATTTACTCTATGTTATAACCACTAATGACTTCATAATCATAATTTACATACCTCCTAGGCTCATTACAGAACCTTAGTAGTTCTGGATTTTTAGTAATCTTCATGCATTAGAGTTTGTTTCACCACCCTTAAGAGTCATGACACCAAGGTATGAGACGTCCTCTATTAATAGTCCACTTTAATCTCAGTTTATGACAATAGTCAAGTCTTATGGCTATATGATTTCCATGATTCGTTAATAGATCAAGACAACACGAACCAAACAGTAAATAACAGACCCCCTAAGGCAACCAAAAAGGATCGAGATGTAGCAAGACAATCAAGTTTCCTATCTAGTTGCTAGCATGTGTAACAAAAGAGAATTTTGAGCACAACCATCCCTATGGTTCAAGATATAACGTATCAATATGGCATATCATCATGAAAATTCATTCATACCATCAGCTTGAATCAACTTTAATACCAATAAGGGTGGGATAAAGAATTTTAAACAAAATACGCAGGAAAAATCATCCTACTTGATGTGAACAATGCACTTCCTTGCTTCCTCGTGAAGACTATCACTTCCTCTACACATTGCCGCCCTCAACCTTCGAATTAGAGAAGTTTTGGACGAGAGAAGAGGGTGGAGAGGTGCTGGTTTGGTGGAGAAGGAGGAGAAGAAAAAAAACAAAAGCACACAAGAAGGGGGTGGTCGGCCAAGTGGAAGGGCCGGCCCCCACAAATTGTTGTTTAAATACTTAGGTATTTCCTATTCCCATTTAAACTCAATCTCCTCCCTTCATACACATCCCTTCTAATCTCAGCCCTTCATTCTTAACTTACTCAAATTAGGCCATGGATGTCCCTCCAAGTTGCGTCCCAAATCAGTTAGGATTTAGGATCTTTTCTTTACTCAAGTAGGAAACTATCTGATCTTATCCAATTCCTTTTGGACGTCCATTCCATTTGATTTCCCTTTTCTGATTGGCTGTTATTGATCTTGAGAATATTCTACTCCCTTCCCTGATTGGCTATCATAATTACCAATAACCGATTTAGTTACTTTCCTAATTTACTACTAGTTACACTCCTTATTTACTGTTAATAATCAAATCTTTTCTGTTACCATAATCTTCTCTAATTATGATGGTTGACCAACTGAGATTTGCACTCACTCACTCTACCAAATATGTCTTGATGTCCCTAGCTCTGGCATCCACGTGTCTAACGTCTGGTGCTCTCGCGTCCTGTGCATGTGACTCACCACTCCATCTCATATTGACCACGTACCACGAGTCTCAACCACTTCATCACACTCATATGTGTCCCAATACACGTCTCGTACCTACCTAAGCACCTGGCCCCACGACCTGGCATAAGGTGACCTTGGCCCCTAACGCCAGACCAGCCTCACCACCAGGTAGAGCCCAGCGCCAGGGCTAGTCCTCGCGCCCATGTTAACATGCCTAACTCAACTCATTGTTAAATAAAATTCTAAAGCATTACATACACTCCAAACATATAAACTCACATGACATAACAGAAATCCAATTAGGCAACTAAACTTTCTAATTTAGATTAGTTTCCTAAAATAGCAGTTTAGTGATTCATACCGATTTTTCGGGTGTTACAGATGGCCCATCTATTTGTTCCATTTTAAGACCCTAACTGGTTGGAGAGGTTGGTTAAGGTCCACTAGTTTAGGAAATATTCCTTTCAATTGGCTCATGTTCATGGCATTCATACTACGTTATTAGAAGAAGAGCAAAAGTCCATTATCATAATGAAGCCAACAATCATCAAAACTCTCAATGAAGTCTCAAAATTTAGTAAGTCATTCCTAACATAATAGCGCCATGGCAACAAGACCAAAGTTCGTGAAAGTCATAGGTCCCAAAAATAATAGACATATATTTTTAATTTCATGGGATGTTATTCCTATATCTATAGTGAACAAGACATGAGTAATCAGTTCAGCATCCTTTGCAGATGGTAGAGGAGGTCGAGGGCGAACTGAATGTGCAGTCGCTCTATTGCCTTTCTCCTCTTCTCTATGTTGTTAGTGCAAAATATAATTGGCTTATTCTCGTTGCAAAACTATGCCTTTTTTTGTATAATTGAGTCTAGGATACTAACTAGATTTGTGTGAGTCAAGTTAGTTTTCGGGATTGAAAGACTTGAATAATGGAGCAGTTACAAATGTTCTACTAATTCAAGATGAAGAATCAAGTGTTCTAAAAAGATGGAAGACATTCAAGTATATCAACATGCACACACTACACTGGTGACTTAAACCTTAATTACAGTAACTTGTTTTGTTGATAATAGCCCACTTCTGACTGTCTCCACGTCGGCACAGTAGGAATCTAAATTTAAAATTGTAACAGTAGATAGCCCAATGAGTCTAGTTTCACACCCCACAGAAGATTCATTTTTCTGATGTTTATGCAATTAGTTACAATTTTTATATTGCAGGTCACCAATGTAGGAAACAGTCTTGGCCAAGACCCCTAAGTCTGAATCATACATACTAATTACGTGTTATTAACCCTTAATAATGATAATTGGATCTTATTAACCTTATGTACTCCCCTCTTAGGATTATTATAGATCCTTATATATTCTAGAATTTGGTGATCACATGCTTTTATACACCTTTCAGTACATAAACCAATTTAAGATACTCCCCTTCGTATAGTGAAGACCTTAACCCAAGAATCACAACCTATAGTCATATGGTACAACTAAACCAGAACTTTTACAGAATCAAAATAAAACTTTATGGCATCTAAACAATCAAGAGATGTATGATGTTCCCATCTAAAACTATCATGCAAGCATTAGAAGATATATCATTCAAAGAATATCAATAATTATACTCATAGTCATAATTATTATAGAATCTCTCAACGAATCAATAATTCACATAATCTCTATTACTAAGATAGGATCAAATAATTCATCATAGAATAGATTGAAAGAGTTTAGAATCAATGTAGTAGGAAAACTATCTTACCCCCTTTTGTAGTACGAAAACTGCACGTCCGAACGTAGCTCTTCTTCTTCTCTACGCAATGAGACCTTTGCTCCTTTGAGTATGACGAGGTTTGAATAAAAAAAATGGTGAAAGGGTTGATGGAATAAGGGAGAAGGAGAGAGAAATAAGGCTGGGGCGTTCACAAGCTTTATAGTGCTAGAAAATATAGGTCAACCCCCTTCCTTGTGTTCATATAAACCACATGCCTATTCCAACTAAGATATCTCCCCCTTAGGATTCCTTCCCAATCCAATCTCTCAACCCTCTAATTAGAAGCTCTCTACAGTTAGAATGGACGTGCTAAACCTAATCTTCCTTGATTAGGTTTTTCAAAAACAGCACTTTCTGGATTCAATTTATGCCGGTGTGATCGATCATGGCTTGAGTCGATCAATCGCTACATTCTTACACGTTAAACCAGTACTTACGATCGACCATTTGCCTGGCGATTGATCATTTTGCTAAAATCGCGAAAGCACAGTATTTACGATCGAACGCTCTCAGGGTGATCGATCGCCTGCTCGCATATACAATTTTTTTTCCAGTATTTGCGATCGATTGATCTATCATGGGATCGATCGCGTGTGTCTTACTCTTTGTTTATGAAACTGGCCCGATCAATCGCGTATGGTCTGGCGATCGATCGCGTACCATTTTTTTTTCAAGCGATCTTCCTACGAAGTTTTCAATTCACACTATATGACCAATACTCACATTAGGCCACAAAACTCTTCCTACATAGAGTTTTAATAAACATACCGATTTTTATCGGTGTTACACTAAATTAAATATAACTAATTATAAGAAAATAAAAAAACATACTGTCTATTGGGTTCGAAATGAGATGCTTAAGGGTAATCATAGTAAAATTTCTAGGTCTAGATTGAACTGTACGGACGGTGGGGACCATCAAAATTTAACTGATGTGCGAAAAACAGTAAACTGTAATTAGGCTGAAACCCCTAATACCTATTACTAAAAGTGGGTATGATAAGATGAGTGTGTAATGAAATGTATTTATACATTACAAGACTTAATGATGATTATTACAACAAGAGTGGCTAAGTTATTAGGGTTGGTATAATGGGGTAACCAAAGGTGATTTGGGATTCGACATGTCTCTAGTGCTTTGCTTGCAGTGTTGGCTCGGTTTGAGCCTCCAATTGGAGTCCGAACCCTCACATCTTATTGTACCAAATCCCAATCTTTCGAGTTTGGAATAAGTGTTTCTTGAATTGAGTTAGTTCATGGGCATTCCTATCTAAGGCTGCGCATGTGTAACTTATCAGATGTATTGAAATCTATATTGAACTCCTTTCGTGAGTCATATGTTGAAAGAGATATGGAAATCTCATTGATACTCCCTTTGTGAGTCATATGCTGATGGAGATATTGAAATCTCATTAGTACTCCTTTTGTGCGTCAATCGCTGGAAATGATAAATTGAATTTCAGAGTGTTGCAACTTCTATCATGAGAAATATTGTTCAAATATATGTTGATTGTTTCTCCACAAGAGTCCTTGTGAGGATCTCTTCGAAGTGGAATCATAGTATGCTCAGAGAGCCATTGCCAGATCTTACGAGATCTCCGTTATTGATGGAACCTTGCAAGGCTCCCGCCCAAAGAGAGGCATTTACGTACGTGCATTTTAGGCTGTGAGATATTATGAAATGTCTTGCAGTCTACCCATTGTGTCCATAAGCACTGATGGGGCCAGTATCCTAAACTCATGATCGGGTTCCAAAGAGAGAACCTCTAGGGTAATCTGGCATGTACCCACTTGCGAGTGGTAAGATCTGAGAGCAGAAATTAACTTCTTCTTACACTATGGATGTCTGAAGTCATTAATGATTGATATCTTCTCCTTACACTTTTGACGTGTGGAGTCTTGATGAGTTATGATGTTCTTCAGGTAAGGTACCCTGATTTTCAATATGATTGCTTGTGATCAATCTAATGTCATTTTGAAATCCTGTTCTTATTCGATATAAATGTTTATATCCTATTTTTGTGGGTTTTCACATCCTACTGGGTATTTCTAAGGAATACGCATGCATCCTTTGATGTAAGCATGAAAGGGGAATAAATCTGGTCAGATTGCAATACCAGGGAAAGTTGCATATCACAGTTGGAAAGGATTTTCAAGTTACTATTTATTTTTTCTATCATTGAACAGTGTGGAACTATGGCATGTGCGCCTCAAGACTTTAATGATTTTTATTTTATTGGATATTTTAATGTGTATTGGAGATTATTCTAGGATTATATACTTTTATTTCATATTAATTAATGATGTTGGTTCGTAAGACTGAGTAATTTCAATTGCACGTCCGTTTGTGATGTTGTAATTGGCTGGTTGATCGAGTATTCGGTCACGGGCCTGAGTTTTTGGCTTCAAGACTATTTGTATAAAGGGATGTCTTTTGCACTCTGACGAGGCCGTGAATTTCGGGGCGTGACAAGCTGGTATCAAAGCAGTTTACTTCAGTCTTGAACGACATTGTTAATATATGAAGAAATGTAGTGGAACATAGTTGAGATAGAGAAGACTTAGCGGAACTTAGATGAGACCTGTTGGAGATAGATATCTTCTAATGACTCGAGGCTCTTGGTCAAAATAAATATATGGGAACGTCATTAAGTAATACATCTCTTGACCAAGACAAGAACTTGAAGGATCTATGATAGTGCTCATGCCCGGGTTAGCATGCCTAACTCAATTCATTGTTAAATAAAATTCTAACGCATCACATACACTCCAACTTATAAAATCACAAGACATAACAGAAATCCAATTAGGTAACTAAACTTTCCTAATTTAGATCAGTTTCCTGAAATGGCGGTTTAGTGATTCATACCTCAATTTTTGGGTGTTCCATCCTCCCCTCCTAAAAATTACATTTTGTCCTCAAGGGACTTGTGCAGAGCTCTAGAATGCTTTGTACAACATATTTATGTCCCAAGGTTACAGATGGTGATACATGAGTGTTTGGGAGTTTATGTTGCATCCAGAATTCGTGTCGGCTCTAGTCATGGTAGCACTGGAGATCCTGGACGAATATCTGTGAAGATGAAGGCATAGGAGAAAAATGTTAGAAGATATCTAGTGTTAGCAGACACATTGTAATAAAAGATGTAGGGAAAACCGATGTAGGAATATTTTGAGAAATTAAATAAAATTCTTTTTGCTTGATTTCTTGTGATGTGGTTGTTTGTATCTAATGGTTGTGTTTAATAGTAAGATTATCGTGTGAGAGTAAGGAATGAGGGATGAATTAAAATTGAAACTTAGTGAGATTCTATTTCATCTTCTTGCTTTGGCTGTAGATAGCGGCAATGGTGAACTTAGGAGTACGGGGTAGACGACCTAATCCATCTATTAATTATACACCTGCCTGTGGTCGTCTATCCCGTACCAGCCAGAATGTCTCGGATGTAGTTAGGCAGCTTGCGCCTAAAATCCGGAACGGTGGAGGAGGAAGCACTGAGAAGGCTCCAACTCTGGAAAGATTTAAGAGAGTTGGACCAGAGTTCTCTTGGGAGGATAACCTAGAGAAGGCAGAGTGGTGGATAGTGGAGGGGGAAAATTTGTTTAAAGGAATGAAAGTGCCTACCACTGAGTGGGTTATTTTTACGACCTTTTCTGTTTCTGGCTGAAGTAGTGTTCTAGTGGGATTCCGCAGAACACAACAACTTTGTGGAAGGCCAGGACATTACCTGGGATGAGTTCAAACAAGTTTTTAATAAAAAATATTTTCCAACCAACATCCAGCACCGCAAGGAGAAAGAATTCCTGGAATTAGTGCAAGGTTCAATGTCTGTGCATCAATATGAGACTAAATTTAAACGGTTGCAACGATTTGCTATAGATTCCTGTCCTAATGATTTGGTCAAGGCTCGCCGGTTTGTCGATGGATTATGGGATGGATTGAGGGCAAAGGTGTTGGTCTCTCAGCCTACAACTGTGGTAAAGGTGGTCGAGTTGGCCTCTATCTTGGAGGATGACTTCAAGAGGACGTAGGAGAGGAAGAGCAACCTGATGAAGAAACAGGATAATAAGTTCAAGTGTCCAAATGGCAAGCGTTTTGGGAACAGCAATAAGAACAACAACCGTCCGTTTAATCAATAGAAGCAAAATAGATAGAGATTCCAGAATCGCCAACCTCCATGGTTCAATGGCAATGGAGATGAGAATCGCTGTAGAAATTGTGGACAACCTGCACACAATGGGAAGCCTTGGCCTCAGGATACCAGAAGGTGTTATCCCTGCAACGAGATTGGGCACATATCTCTGTGTTGCCCTAATCATGAGAAAAAGGCTTGAGCTGACCAGAACAAGAAGGCGTAGGCGTGGATCTTTGCAATGACGTCAGAGGACGCTCGGGCTTCTAACGAGGCCATTGAAGGTACTTTTCTTGTCCTCAATAGAATCGCTAGAGTTTTGATTGATCCAGGAGCATCTCAATCATGATCATTTATTTCTAATGTGTTTGTTTTAAGTCTAGAGAAGCCCTTGTCTAGACTAAGATATGAACTTTTGATCTCTACTCCTATTGGGAACTTGGTTGTAGCTACTGAGTGCCTTGAAAACACCCATGTGGTAGTTGGGGAGAGAGTTTTGGATGCTGATTTAATTTTGCTTGATATGAATGATTTTGATCCACGGGGCTACCAAAATTAGAACTCTCAGAGCTGGGGACAATTATGCACCTGCCTGTGGTTGCCTCCAAGATTCCTAAGCTGGAGAGAATTATGCACCTGAAACTGAATGAGGAATATTTTCTGTTAGAAGGGCACTATCAGGGCACTGATTTATTACAAGAATCTTGTTTATAATTTTTTTCATTTAATCTTGTTTATATAATAAGCCAGGGCTAATGCACAATGGCGTGAGCCATTGAGATGATCTACATTGACCGGTTTCCATTGGGCAGTGGAGGGGCAGGTAGGTTTATATCACCACCCGTCCTGTGTATTGTTGGATCTCAATCCGATCGCCCAGATCGTCTCGCATCATACTAATCTTTTCATATTCCAACATGAGAATGATTTAGCATAAAAAAGGGAAATTTACTAAATAATAATTAAAAAAATTACCGATCGTGAACCTTTCAAAAATAATTTCCAATCTGGTTATTTGACCAGACCCGCATGCGCTAGTGTAGCGCTGGTCCTGCACAGACTTTTTTTTAACCCTGGCCCAAAAGGCGTCGGTTCAACAAACGCCTTTCAGTGCCTTTGCTTTTTTATTCATTTCATTCGGTTATAAAGAGAAAGGCGTCCATTGAATGAATGTTTTTAATTCTAAGACAAAGGCGTATGTTCAATCGACACATCTTGTTATAACCGAAAGGCGTTGATTGAACGGACACCTTTTGTTTCCATTTTATACCCCTTCCCCCCTCAGACTCCGCCGAACCGAGCCCTACTCTCCTTCGTTTTCTTCTCCGCCGGTGCTCCTTCTCCAACCAGCCCCTCCTCTTCCCGCGGCCATCCAGCCAGCTCCTCCTCCCCCATCAATTGCTATGGCTAGCATCTCCTTGCCCCCGCGCTCGCCCCGGCCAGCTCCTCCTCCCCCCTGTCGCTCGCTCAGTCTCTTGCGAGACAGACACTCGCTCAGTCTCTTGCGAGATAGACACTCGCTCAGTCCCATGCAGCTTTGGTGGACCGATCCTATGAGAGCTAGCTAGCAGCATGCCAGACGATAACTCTGCACATGTTCTTGCGAGTTTATCATTGCTTCAGCCAGTTATGACAGAGATTCCGGGATTGCAGGGTGATCATCCTTTTGAGGCTTCACAACCTTTATCAGCTTCGCCCAACGTTGTGACATCATCGGCCGACACGACTTCTTTTACCCCACCACCAGTAGTTCCAGATGCCCCCATTGATCAAGTTCAGAGGCCTCTTTCTTCGAAAGTATATACTAAGCGACAACGTGCACTTCGTGCTCTACGTCGAACACCTTCGTCTTCAGATGCTATACCTGATGTCGAGCCTTAGTAGATTCCAACTCGAGCACGAGGGTGAGGTAGAAATAGGGGAAGGATAGTTGACCGAGCACTTGTATTTTTATGAGGATTTGTATTATATAATATATTTTAACCTTGTAATAGATATTTTAATTTATTTATGTGTTAAGTTTACTGATCATATGGGAATTTGTATTATATGTACTTGCTTATTTTGCTTATATTATGTTATTAGGATTTAAAAAATTTGTATTTTATATTACGTTGTCGATTTTTTAAAGTTGTAAGAGAAAGCGTCAGTTTGAGCGACGCCTCTCTGATCGCTTAAATATTAAACCCTTGCAAGTGCATAAGGCAATTGTACTACAGTGAGTATTTAGGGTTGTCGAACCTTAGGGACAGATGATTAATCTACCAAATTCAAAAGAAAAGTTGTTTTGATTTAATCTAAGAAAAGTAATTAACTTTATCTATTTTAAATGAGTTGAACTAATATGGAGAAGTACGAAGGCTCCGAATCCACCACGGAATAAACTAGTTCTATCGTCTCTCTCTCTCTCTCTCTCTTTTATAGATTCCTAGTTGATTAGTGTATTCCTCTCGGACATACATTGTTCAATTCAAAATATATGCAACTCCTCTCGAACATAACACTTAAGCAATTAAACTATGGAATTGTGACACTATCTCTCTTGAGCATAGATTAATGATACTTTATTAGCAAATAACACCTTAGTCTAAGTACGTTCCTCTCGTACACGCAAGCATTCTTCAGAATGTAATTCAAAAAAATCTAATCTAGTCTCTCTTTAGCACATAGAATAAATCTCAATGAATTAACGATGAAAATATAACAAAGATTCATACATCAACTAACATAAAATTAAGAATAGAGAAAGAGACGACAAAACCAATCTACTTGGGCTTCATCTACGCCTTAGAAAGAATTTAGCCGCGCATTGGAAGAGAAAAACAAGTGATCTTCTTCTTTATCATCTTCTTCTTCTCTCCTTTTCTATAGCCGTCACAAACTCTCCATAAAATAACTCTTTTCTAGCCTCAAAGATGTCTAAGATCCCTCAAGATGTTCCCCCTTAAGGCATATATATAGGAGTAAAGAAAAACCATGAAACCCCCTTTCAAATCCGTCTTGAAATATGTCTTGTTTTAAGTTTGTCGAATACAGCAATCGATCACTGCATTTGCCGATCGATCGCTGCCCGATCGATCATGTCTTTCCTTCATCTTTTCACTGTTTTCTGCGATCGTCTGTGACTACTCTTCATATACCGATCGATCGAACACTGTGCAACAAAAACTCCAGTAGATACGATCGATCGAGAATGCAATGATTGATCGCTTCCTTCGTTCGTAGTTCATTATGATTCTGGGGCGATCGATCACGTAAGTCTGACCATCGATCCGCAACTGTTCATTCGCTAAAATATTTTGCTTCTTTTCTCTTCTTAAGCCAAAAGGAGTGTAAGTGTTCTTTTTCTATAAAAATAAAAAACTCATTAAAGCATTACTAAATCTAATCAAGCACTAACATAAACATAATTTTAGGAGTTAATAAGATGCATAATTCAAGTATAGATCACACCTCCAAACCTACATTTTGCTCGTCCATAGCTGATCTACACATGAAATATGCATTTTATTATCTCATAAACTTATGTTTAAGCTAGTGTTTGATTAGAATTGCTACTACTTTAATATAGTTTTTGGTTTTTGTAGCAAACAAGAGCAAGATGCAGAATTGCAGTGAAACGTGACTTTAATGGTTAACTTTAATTACTTTGATTGCATATCTCTGATGGGACTGATTTAAGTTTCATGTTAAAGTACAAGAAGTCAGCTTTCCAACGCCACTGACCATTCGCAATTTGGAGTTCTGAGCAAAAAGTTATGATCACTGGAAATATAGCACGTGAAAGAGACTAAAGAGAAGAACCGTCAAGATGAGATTGGATGGATGAGATCGATACAACGGGTTTTCAGTTAATAAAGAAAAAAAAGAGAATAGAACTGAACCGGTTTCGTTCCGGTTCGGTTTGGTTCAAGAAAAAAAAAAGATAGCCCGAGCCGAAGCTCGGGCGTCTGTTTCAAAAACAGAGCCGACGACGATCACGACAGAAGCTGGGTTCGAACGGTTGAGTCGGCGGCAAGGACTGTGGCGGCGGAGTGACTCGACGGCGACTGGGCTCGAACAACGAAGCACGACGGTGACGGATTCACGGCAGAGCAGCCCATGAAGAGAGCCGTGCTCAATCAGGAAACTAACGAAACAGTCAATTAGTTAAACTGGTTTATTGAGAGGAATATGCTAGCCAATTAGGAATTTATTGAAAAGAGAGAGACCGATGATAATCTGGTTTATTGTGTGGTGGATTTGAAGCCTTGACACTTTTCCATATTAGTTAAACTCATTTCAGTAGCTAAAGTTTATTGCTTTCTTAGATTAAATCAAACTACAACTTTTCTTCTCTTGAATTTAATAAATTATTCATCCGTCCCTGAGGTTAGACAATCCTAATATTCATTGTAGTACACTTGCCTTGTTCACTTGCAAGCGTTTAAATATTAAACGATCAAGTTTTTGGCGCCGTTGCCGGGGACGGCACAATAGTTTACTGAATTCTTAACATAGTTAGAATAGTTTAGTTTTAAAATAGTTTTTGTTTAATCTAGTTTAATTTCAGTAGCTTAATTGTGTTTTACTTTCTTGTGTAGGATTAAGAGAAGACGTGGAATTCTCGCCAATGTTGGAAGGGCCATCCCTTCCCTTTGTTTGCACTATCATATCCTTCTCTTTTAGATTAAATTTGTGTGTTTGGTGTTTTTATTTTCTTTTTGAGACAGCATGTTGTGCTAGTTGTGGCTATTAGGACTGCTCGTTGTCGATATCTAGGACTGATGATTGCTAGTTATGGTTATTTAGGGTTGTTTCTATGATTTTTGGATGTGTGACAGTGTGGTTCGGGTGTTGATGAATACATGGTGAAGAAATGTCTTCACCTTTCTATGGATTTAGCCATGAGAACCCATATAGGAGCTTTAATAATTATTATTCCCCACACACACCTAATCCCCATCCCTATGAAGTGCTCTACCACCCATATCCCTTATATGCTAATACTTATAACTGTGGTTGGGATAATCACTCTAACTCTGGGAGTAGCACATCTTCCCAACAATCTGCAACTCCTTTTATGTCGGACCCATGTGCTCTTTGTTTAAGTCCTATTCATACCCCAGTGGAGTGCCCTTTGGCCCATGAGTACCCTCATTTTATAAGAAAATATGTGAATGAGGCCCAAGGTCTTCCTAGGTGGGAGGATCATCCTATTTCCCCTTGGGAGCAACCCAACCCTGGGCTCACTCTTCATGAGGCCCCTAGACAAGATTTCCTAAGCCAACAACTGCCTTACCAGCCAGCCTCTACTCCTCAGTTTGGCCAATCTACCTTAGAAGACCAGTTGGGCCAAATATTAGCTCTTTTAACCGAGATGAAAACCGAACAAAAGTCCCAGGCCCATATTATCCATTCTCACACACAGTCCATTGCAAGAATAGAAACACAGTTAGGAGAACTGACCCAGTCCATGGATATAAGCGAAAAATGCACTTTACCTGTCCAACCCCAATATCCGATGGGCCAATTTTTTGACGAAGGGATATGTTTTTCCCCCGACCATGATGTTACTTCTCTTCAACGTGCCCAAAGATTTGAAAATGAGCTTGAGTGGGTTTTACAAAATGATCAAGACAGTTTGGAAATTAAAGAAGAAGTGAGTGTGTTGATAGAACCAATTTTTAAACCTTCTTCTATATCTGAGGAGTCACAGTCTACAACACTATTAATGGAACATTCTATTCCTGAAGCACCATTCATACCTTGTCTAGATCAATCTAACTCTTTGTTTATTGAAAGTAACTTAGCTATGAGTCACTATTAGATGAGTCTTTTTAGCAAGTGTTACTAGACAAGGCCCCTATGGCCAAATTGATTTGGGGGAGGAGGATCACTTTATTTTGAAATTCTCTCATGACTTTTTTCCGTGGCTAATGCAGGGACCTTTATTTCCAAAGCTTCCTCACCCACCACTCCACCCTTTCATTCCATGATGTGCTCCATACTTAGGCAACAAGGATTTGAGTGTGTGGGGAAATCATTTAATTGATCCAGGTTGAATTCTTGAGGATCCGAGTCCTGCAAAAGATAGTGGCTCAGTCTGGCTGAAGACGTTAAATTTTAGTGGTGAAACGTGACTTTAATGGTTAACTTTAATTACTTCAATTGCATATCTCTGATGGGGATGATTTAAGTTTCATGTTAAAGTACAAGAAGTCAGCTTTCCAATGCCACTGACCGTTCGCAATTCGGAGTTCTCAGCAAAAAGTTAAGATCATTGGAAATATAGCACGCGAAAGAGACATGACTAAAGAGAAGAACCGCCAAGATGAGATTGGATGGATGAGATCGATACAACGAGTTTTCGTTTAATAAAGAAAAAAAAGAGAATAGAAAACCGGTTCCGTTCCTGTTCGGTTCGGTTCAAGAAAAAGAAAAAAAAAGAAAAGACAGCCCGAACCGAAGCTCGGGCGTCTGTTTCAAAAATAGAGCAGCGCCGGCGAGGATCGCGACAGAGGCTGGGTTCGAACGGATGGGTCGGCGGCAAGGACTGTGGCGGCGGAGTGACTCGACGGCGGCTGGGCTCGAACGACGAAGCACGACGGCGACGGATTCACGGCAGAGCAGCCCATGACGAGAGACGTGCTCAATCGGGAAACTAACAAAACAGTCGGCCGGAATTGGAAAGTGGCGGATTTGGTCTCGATTCGACTCCAACTTGGAATGGGAATCGATTAAGAGTCGGATTTGGAATGGGATTGACGCCTATAAAAACAGAGGACTTCCGGCAAGAAAAAAGGACTGGTTTTTGGGAAAAAAACAGAGAGCTTTTACAGGGAGATTTTCCGTCGGAAAGCAGGGGCTTTCCGGTGTGGTATTTGGCCGGATTCCGATGGCAAAGACGCCGGAGGAAGGGAAGGAGGAGGAAGGAGAAGAAAAGCGGCGGTTTTGGACTGAACGTGCACTGTGAACAGTACCAATTCAAATTTACTACAGTGCGCGGCTGCTTGAGGAAGACGATGAATAGTGCATGAACAGTACTTTGTTACCCCATGAATAGTGTTTCCCATGAAAAGTATTTTTCAGTGAACAGTATCCGTGAATAGTGCACAATGACTTCGACGAATCAGCGGGCGTAGATGAAACCCGAGTAAATTGGTTGCATCATTTTCTTTCTTTCATCTTAACTTTTACCTTAATTGGTGTATGGATCTTATTATGCAAGCACTGTTAATTTATTGAGGTTTATTCTATGTGCTCGAGAGAGGCTAGAGTGAATTCTTGTTAATTTCAATCCGATGAAAACTTGCGTGTCCGAGAGGAACATAAGTAAGCTAAGGTGTTATAAAGGAATAAGGTTTCATTGATTTATGCTTGAGAGAGATAGATCACAGTTCCATGTTTTAATTGATTTATGTGTTACATCCGAGAGGAGAGCACGATATTTTGAATTGACAAGTATATGTCCGAGAAGAATATGCTAGCCAATTAGGAATTTATTCAAAAGAGAGAGAGAGAGACGATAAGCTGGTTTATTGTGTGGTGGATTCGAAGCCTTGGTACTTCTCTATATTAGTTAAACTCATTTCAGTAGCTAAAGTTTATTGCTTTCTTAGATTAAATCAAACTACAACTTTTCTTCTCTTGAATTTAGTAAATTATTCATCCATCCCTGAGGTTCGACAATCCTAATATTCATTGTAGTACAATTGCCTTGTGCACTTGCAAGGGTTTAAATATTAAACGATCAATAGCAAAAATAAAATCACACAAAACAAGCCAAAGGAACTAAAGTAGAAAAGTAAATGCCACTTTTGTAGGGAACACGATTGCATTGAGCGTATGCAACAAGCCGTTAAACCTCTAGGTGTCCCTAGTAGGACGAGTTGTGTCTCTTGAGGGTTTGCGACCATGCTACCTACAAACATGTACTTATAAAAGTAACCTTATTAATCTATGTCATGCCCCGAAATCCCATACCTCGATCGGAGTGCGGAAGCCAACAAATGAGATACATTTCGAAGTAGAGATCCCGGGCACGCGATCGAACAGTCGATTTCACCACCGATTACAATCATCTCAAAAGAATGTGTAACCGATTATGCCCGCAATCAATGTAATACGATAACAAACATCATTGAATAATATGAAATGAAATTTACTTAATAATAATCTATTTAAAAAATCCAATAAAATAAACCTATAAGTCTATGGCATACAATTGCCAATAATGTCATAAGCATCAATAAAAGCAAAGCAAATAACTAGATAGTCTTTAAAAGTCTTCACGGCTCCTGCAATCCGCCTTTCCACTACTGCACTTCCTGATCTCAATTTTCATTTGCGCCTGCATCAGAGGATGCATGAGTATTTCATAGAAACACTCAGTAGAATGTAAAAACCCACTGAATTAAAACAAGCAGTATGAAGAGAATAAGAATAACAAAGGATTGTGAACATTCCACCTCATCTGGATTGAACCAAGGTCTATACACCTGAAAGGTTAGTCAATAATAACCATCCCAACTCACAAGTATAGGAAAAACATTAATAAGACTCCGAACAAATATATGTGTAAGGAGATAATGACAATTATATCAAAGGCTCCAGACATCTAAAGTGAAAGGAGTTATAATTTCTGCTCGCTGAACTGGTCGCTCGCAAGTGACTAAAATATTATACCAGAACCACCCTAGGGGTCCTCTTTTGGAACCCTGCCATGCGTCTAGGATGCTGGCCCCACCAGTGCTTACGAACACGATGGGCGGATACTGAGGACCTTCTGTAATGTCCACAATCTAACGTACGTATAGTGCCTCCCTTCGGGCAGTATGGAATCGCAACTCCACAAATATTAGTGACCTCACAAGATCTAGTAATGACTTAATTGAGCATACATGAATCCACCATGGGGAGAGTCTCGCAAGATCTCCAGTAGAAGAAATAATCATGTAAACAATATGAGCAATATATCAAAAGAATAGAGGTAGCAACACTCTAAGATCATAAGGTATCTCTTACCAGAATAGACTCTCTCACGGAGTATGGATAGAAGTGTCAAAGTCTTTGGTCAACACATAACTCACTCATTGGAGTGGCATAGAATAACAAGACAACCCAAACACTTCGAATAATAACAACTCACCCAAGGAGTACCATACAATCAATACATACCTTTCATGCTCAGCCCTAGATAGGAATTCCTCATACGCATTATAATTTTATAATACAAATATCAGAATTTTAAGAATACTCAAGAATCTTAGATGATTTGAATTTCAAGTGGAATCACAAACCGACACCAACGCTTTTAAGATAGATAGTTATGAAACTCTTGATCAAAGGATTATCCCTCCTAATTAGATTACTTCTAACCCAATTCATACTGTGATATTCCATAAGTATATAGTCCAATTACTGGTATTGACACGTTAATTATTATCATATCAGATTACATGATGTTATTTGTATACTTAGTATTTTCTCTTAGATTCAGCTCACTGCCTCCTCCACAACAGTCCCATTCCGATGACTACTTTACTCTGTACAGTAATACTTAACCTCTGAAATTTTTACTGATACTACCCTCGTGAGTCTAGTATCTAATCCCACTTATTTTATATTTTTTTGATTTTATTTGAATTAGTTATGAATTATTTATTACAGACTGTTAGCACGGAAACAGTATTGGCTAAGATTAAGACTCTTAATTAAACTTGATTATCTCACTTAATAACACATTATAGATGATAATATATCATTAACAGTCCATATACTCCCCTCCTAGATCAATTACAGACCCTAGGATTATCTGGAATTACCAAAGTACACTCCTTTCTCATGTTCCATTACATATAACACAATTTTAAACATTAATACATCCCAAATAAGACCATTAATTCAAGACAATCATTAAGACACATGACTCAACGTGGATCATGGTCAACCAAGCAATATCAGAACTTCTAGTCTCTAAAAAATTAATAAAGCATCAGACTTTAGATGTGAATTCCCATCTAGACACGTAGCATAAATGCACATATGATTATGATGCACTAAACATGGAAATAATGACACAATTCATTCATCTCACAAGAATCAAAGAAATACTCTAAGTTAGTGAATGATGATGACACATATAACCATCATAAGAAAGAAGAAAGGAGAGAGAAAAACCATCCTACTCTTAATTCACCGAAGATTCCACCTTTTTACGCGATGCTCGTCTCCTCCGCTTCCTCCAAAGCTCCCGCTCCAAGCTCTTGAAAAACTCCCATAAGAAGAAGCCTTATAGGAGGTGGGTGAACGTGGGAAGGAGAAGGAAAAGGTCTCTGGACATTCTAGGGCTTGGTTTTCTAATAGCACAAGCCAACTCTCTAGGGTTTATATAGAGTTTGGGGAGAATCCCTTCTTAAACCAAGTTTCTATATCATGAACACTTCCCACCAATGAGAAGGCCTCAAGATCTTTCTAGAGACGTACAATTTAAGTCCAGTTGAGATTTTGCATCTTTTCCATGCAAATCCACCCCAAAAATAAGCTAGAAATTGCAAAACCGCAACCGGCGATCGATCGTCGCATTCGCTTTTCTAAACTACCGCGTTACAGCCGATCGATCGCTTTACCCAAAACAAAACAATCATAATCACAGTAACTACGATCGATCGTTTTGATAAGTGGTCGATTGGTTCAATTTGCCGATCGATCGTTTGTTCTGGCGATTGATCGCCGCCACGGCCAAAAAATTCAATTTCTCATATCTTTTCACTCCGAACTCCAAATCGCACATAGTTGGTGGCGTTGGAAAGCTCTTCTCACCAAATTTAATCCCCAATAAGAAAAACATAATCAAATCAAATATTAAGAAGGTCAAATTTTGGTTTTAATATACTTACTAATTTTATGGGTGTTACAATCTAAGTACAAAAAAATCAAAATAAACACTACAAAATAGACAATCATATTATCCCTTTAAATACACACCACAATGCTTAAAAAAATTAATCACATGTACTTACATTTATAATCAACTAGAATATAGAAGCCCTCAAGTAAGTGATTTTATTCTACAATTTTATCTTGGAAATTTCTGCTCAATATGATATATCATGATAATGTAAATAGTAAAAGTGTAGAACATTATAGCAATACACCCTAAATTTCTGTTTTACACATATCCAATGTGATCCATTAGTTAAAGAACATCAGAATTTACATCGTCATCTCAATCTCCTTCCTGATCAAGGTTTAAAAAAAAAAAGTCCGCGCAAGGCCCCCTAGGTAGCTGGTCAGATAACAAGATCGAGTATTATTTCTCAAATGTTTCTGATCGATAATTTTTTTAATTATTATTTGGTAAAATCCCCCATAAAAAACTTAAGAGCAAATTGGGGGTCGGGTAGATTGCAGCAAATCCAATATCAACTTTGTATGCCCTCGTTTTGGGGGGTCCCTTTTCTATCAATATTCATCTCTCATGCTCTTCCGTCCTCTTTCACCCTTCCTCCTCCCCCTTCTATGCTAGCATCTCTTCCTGTTGCCTCATCCTCCACCTTTCCCCCTACCTAGCCAAGTAGGTCTCTAATGAGTCTACTATGATACGTTTACTCATAGGTGGGACAGGCTTTTCTACTCTGACTAACAATTTCAATTGGTTACATATTCGTTCCGAGGTAAGATCCAGCTTCTAGAAATAGTGAATGCCTCAATTTACAATCTTCCAAAGCTTAGGACTTGGCCTAAACTTCGGGTGAACTCCTAATGTAACCAAAATGTATAGATAACTAAATGGCCAATATATAAGAAGCAAATTACCCCTGCATGAATACAAAATACACGAATAAATTAAGTCCAACTTGTTTTTAATAGAATTAGAAAAAATATGCATGGGTTGGTGATGTACATCAATTAGAACCCTTGACGTACGTGCAAATGAAGTGGCCAATAGAATCTTGCTAATTGTAATCCCAAATGGAGTCTGACATTGACTTCGAGAAACAAAATCATAGTCCATAACTTGAAATACCGTCATTTGTGAGAATTGAACTTGAATTCCAATCAACATGGTTCAATATTAAGTATCAAAACAACAAAACTTTATCAGAATCACGCCAAAAATTTAAGATCACAGTTTCTTAAATTAAATAGTTCGAGTGATTCTCAATACAGCAAGAGAATGTTCGAGCAAAGTGTAATTTAAACCTATTCTAAAGATACAAATCAGATAAACTAATTATTATTTTTTTCCAAAATATTGCGCATAACCTATTTTGGAACTAGCATATAGCAAAAAAAAAAAGAACTAGACTAACCAATTTGGAAGGAGTAATGCCAGTCTCTTGCCCCGAAAACTTGCTTGCTATAGTCCTGTAGAAGAATGAGAGTTCTATTGAATGTTTGTTGATTGATTGTATTTTTTAACTATTTTTACTCGCAGTCGCACGAGACTACGTATAGGCTAGTGGAAACGAGGTCGAACCCAAAGGACTTGGTTGATTAACCTAATTCTAATGAAAATATTGAATTTTAATGATTTAATTAACTAAAGAAATAAATTTTATTGAGAAATCAAATTAATGAGAATATCAAAGCATCGAATCCACCACTAAACATGCAATTACTACTCTTAATTATTATTTCCACAAATCGATATGAAACGGTAATTTTATGTTCTTGGCCGGACACATAAATTACCAATGAATGGACTACACGTTCTTGTCCAGACACGAAAAGTTCATCCACTATAAATTAATACAATTAACTCTATCCTTGGTCGGGCATAGAATCAATCATAATCCTGTTATTATCTAGACACAGGAAATATCAAGATCAAATTCCATTAATCATTCATTAAGTTTCGGTCAAAGCACTTAAGAGAAACAACAATGAAATCGCATTAAGCATAGAAAATCATATCAAATTTTACTAAATTAAACAACTGAGAGTAGCAAATATAAATCTAGGGCTTCATCTAGCCTTGATAAAAAGTTAGCTAGACATGGAATAACAAAAAGAAGAAAAAGCCTGATTTGTTGAACAAGTCATCTGCAGGAACACTATTCATCGAAACACTGTTCAGAAACACCGTTGACAAATCACTGTTCATGCGCAGGTACTGTTCATCGTCTTCCCCACGTGCCGGTTACTGTAGCGTTTCAAAACAGCACTGTAGCAGTTCACCACAGTGCAAAATCCGTCGAATTTCTCCTCTCCTCCTCTTTATTCCTTTCCTCCGGCCTTGATGCCACCGGAATCCGGCTGAAACCATGCCGAAAAAGCTCTGAAAAAGGCTCTATTTTTTTTTTTCTGTAAAAGCTCTCCTCAGTTTTTTTTTCCGACCGGTAGTCCTGCTTCAATCTCCTGTTTTTATAGGCAAATCGAAATCAAAGAGTCCTCTTTGATCAAGCCGTGGTCGGATCCTATCTAAAGAAGGAATCCAACTCACACACGATTTCAAATTCCGAATTTGATTCCAAATTGGAGCTTTCCAAATCAAAGCCGGGTCTGCTCCTTGGTTTCTCGATTGAGCACAAGCTGCCTCTCGCCGTCTGTTTTACCACCGCTGTCGTCCACATATGCCGTTGTCACCTTGCCGTTCGAGCCCATCACTCCATCGACGAGCTTCACCGGCAGCCTTCTAGAATAGAGCTCAAATAGAACCGCCGTGATGATCGTTTTCTCAGTCGCCGAGACCTCGACGTGCCCAGGTCGACGTGAATCTCCTCCGTCGCCGACCTTTCTTCTCGTCTATGACTTTGCCCGTGGCCGCCGATCCTTGCCGGCACTCGATTTCCCACCTCGAGCTGCTTGTTTCTGTAACACCCGAGCCAATGGCTCGGGTCGTTCTTTTTTCTTTTCATTTCATTGAACCGAACCGGAATTGAACACACTTGAACCAATCCATTTTTTTCTCCTTTTTTTTCTTTCTTTTTTTTTCTGTAAAACCCGTCGTAGCTATCTCATCCATCAGATCTTTAATCTTTTCATAGAACTCATTTGACGTGCATTCACTTTTGACGATCTGCATTTGAAACTTTTACGCCTACATAAATAAAGTTAAATATAATTTAAATGCATCATAAATTGTAAATCCATTAAACCCAATTAGCGCATATAAATTAATCAATTAAGCGTATTTAGTTATTAATCCCCTAATTACTCACCTAATTATGATTAACTGTTAATTATCCTTATTTCAACTAAAATTACGACTAACATATAGGCAGAAAGGCATATAAAAATATGTATATTTTGTAGATGTCACTTGTATGCATGGTTGTGTCTTTTCTTTCTTTTTTTTCTATAATTTTTTGACAGTAATACGTAATGAGTATTCTATTTTCTTTTTTGCTTAAAACTTGTGTAACATGTTCTTATGATGAATCGAAATAAATAAAATTACTTGCTATATACAAGCCAAGAACAGAAGCGCCATGCCTCAATGCAAAGCCTACGCTTTCATGGCCACAGAAAGTTTTGAATTTTTTCTTCCATTACAAAACAGTTTTTTAAATGATTTCAATACTCCCTCTATCCAACAAAGCTTGGAAAGAACGGATCCATCATTACCGGGCTGACTTTCCTCTTTTAATGAACCAAGGAAGAGTTGGGGAAAAGCCTCTTCTTGTACAGTCTAAAGGGTCCAATAAATTTAACCCATTTTCAAACGCAAACAGGTTTTATTTAACAGATGAGGGCCTACAAAATAACTGTGAGGAATGACATTTTTAAATAAAAAAAGTTTAAATGAGACTGTTCTCACACAGCTTGTATGAGCCTGCAGGTGGTGACCTGCCCACTGTTTTGGCGTGAGCCGAGTCGAAATCTGTGTACGTAGATCGGGCTCTTTTTAAGTAGAATTGTAATGTATTTTCTTTTTGTTTTCTAAAACAGAAAGGAGGACCACCGTAACTAATAAATAAGGTAGCTTCTTAAATTATGTTCCTTCTGGGATCAACCTAGGAAAGAGCTCACGAGCACGCCACGCTTCCGGGGGATGCTTGGCACGTAAGTCAATTTGCTGCAAAACTTTCGTGACTCCTCTGATGACATCAATCCCACATTCTATCGGTTGTAGAACTTGTATGAGTCCATAGCCTCAATGGAACCATTTACTGCATATCATTTAAAGATCTCACTTATAGTAAACTAAATAATACATGACCGTAAACTGATGTCATGCATCGTAAAAGTGCAAAATTATGTATAAATTTTACACTTCTCTCGACAACTTAATATATCTTTTGAATTCTTTGGAACTAGTATTCTGCAAAAGACATGGAGCAATGTGAGTTCGACTTAAGAATTGTCCTACCATTAATAGAATTTTTAGAGCAAATTCTGTGTTTGCTTATAACACCATATAACAGCTGTTGTATCTACGAAGAACTTCTCTACTGTTTGGCTTGCATAGATTATGTATTCAAGTTCTTTCTCAAGGTTATGATAAATAGATATGAGATGCCATGAGTCTCCATTTGTGAAGACGATAAAAAAGGATGAAGAGCTTATCATTTATTGTAAAATAAAAAAGAGGAAGAACTATCATTAGATTGGAAAGAAGATTCAAAGCAACAATATAGTATGTCAATAACCGAACAAACAAAGAAGTGATGAAAGAATAAGAGAATGAAGGCATCAACTTATCAATAACTCAACAGGCATAAGTTAACGTATTCTCCTTGTCAACTAGTTTGATCAATTCGTCATGAATAGTTGCATACCTCAGGCCTGGCGTTTATGCGCTTTTGGTGGACTGCTATGAACTTGCCTGCATAAGATGTGCAGCTTATTATATGTATTGGATTGAATGCCTATTTGTATATCCCTGCAAGTAATAAGGATATATAGCTATGGAATAGGATGACAAGAGAGAGTTGGTAGTTAAAACTAGTTTGAAGTTCCTAACGCAAAATTTGTGTTAGAGATGGAACCTTACTGGCAAGCATCTCTGCATTTGTTGCTAGGCATAACTTAGAGTGAGAATGAATTGATACTGGAATCCTGACATTTATAGAGACTAGGATTGTGGGTGAAGGAGAGGGCATTGCATGGCAAATGTTTTTTTCTTTTGTGTGTGTGACTCAGATCTGACAGAGATGCGATAGCATGCGGCTTTCCTTAATTTTTTTCCTACTATCATCGCAATTAGATAGCTAGTTAATATGCACAAGGTCACAGTTGAATATATGAGCTTGGCTTTTAAAACCATCAGATCGCGATTGGACAGCTCTAGTGCTATAGTGGGGACATGTGGGTGATTTAATACGTGCCTTCCCCGTGTATTGAAGGCTGGCGCAAGGCCGCATCATGTGGTTCGAAATGCGCGACGCACATTGATCTGCATCGGCCGGGTTCATACAAACCGGTTTCTTATCTCCGAATTAATAGTATCTTGCACTTATATATGCAAAGATAGAATAGTTCCATGACTTCATTGATTTATGTTTAGTAAATTTGGGTCAACCAATGGCCAAAAAAGAGGTGTCAGATATTAGCGTTATAACCTCTCATCTAATAAGTTCAAAACTAATGATGAAAATATTATATCTTTATATGTACATGTAAGTATATATGGGTTTGTGTCCCATATTACTTGCCTTATTTGAGAGGGGTCGGCCCTCCCTAGTGTGTGTGATCTTGTGGAGATGGCAAGGCCTCCATGGGCCCATGTGGGGCCCACACCCTATTGGAAGAGACCCCTTAATTGGAACCGTTTTAGAAGAGTTTAAATTAGTTAATTGTAACTAATTAAGGAGAGAGAAAGTCATGGAGTCCTAATATGAATAGGACGTAGAGAGAGAGGATGTGATTTGAGGAATTGATTCCCCAAATCTTGTAACCGTTTTGCAATTAAGTGGAATGAGGGGACGCCCTCAATGCCTATGTCTTGGGGTTGGTTACAATCTCTCTCTCATCTTCTCCATTGACGGGCTCTCTCTCTTGGTTTTCTTCTTTTGATGATCTTGGCAATTTGGCTTGTTCTTGGAGATTGAATCGAAGCTAAGATAAAGGAGAAAAACTCTTGAATGATATTGCTAACTCTGGGAGAATAGCAAATCAAAGGAATCACACACGAACGGTTCTTGAAAGGTGATCTCCGACATATATACTATTTCTATTTCTCTACGAAGAACGGAGGAACTTGGCACAAAGGCCGCAGGTTAGTAGTATGTGTTCCTGTATTGTTTGTAGATTGCTCATGATATAAATAATTGTTCGTTTATGTTGCTAAATTACTTGTACTCTATTGTGTATTTGTGTTTGTGAGTGCAAGGTTATTCCTCGTGCAAACAGAATTTGGGAGAATTTGACACATACACGATGTAAGATCCGCTTCCGCTGCGGCTCGATTACCCTTTAGTGGTATCGGAGCCACGATTCGTGTATGTTGTGAGAATTCCCAAAAATCTGTGAGGGATTTTTTGAGCAATTGAAATAAAATCGCGTTTTTCAATTTGGCGATCAATCGGCTAACCTGACGCGATCGATCGCTAAAGGTTTTCTAACGAAGAAGACGACTGGTAACGATCGATCGGCGCCGTTCGCGATCGATCGTAGTTACTGGAAGCGTCGCTTCAAAGAGGCAAACGATCGATCGGTAGTAATTACGATCGATCGTATCTACTGTTAAAAACCAATATCGAAATTGCGTTAGAAACGATCGATCGGCATTATTTGCGATCGATCGTATCTACTGGAAAAATTTATTTTTGTGCAACAATCGAAGCGATCGATCGGCTTGTAAACGCGATCGACCGGGCTTACGATTGAATATATCAATTACAAGCAGAGCAATCGATCGGCTGAATAGACGATCGATCGTATCTACTGTAAGTTGTGCAAAGTCACCTTCGGCTAGCTGCGATCGATCGGTGAGATTGACGCGATCGATCGGGTATCTATACATGATCGATCGGCGGAAAAAGATTTAAAAAACTATTTATTTTGAAGCAGTGTTTTTGTGCCACTTAATTATCTAATTACTGATAGATATTTAGTGATTCAAACTGTGCTGTTTAACACTTATTGTCCAATTCCATTGATTGTAGATATTTATCTTCAATTTGATTGCGACACTTGCTGATTTCATAAAAGTTGCAATGGCTTCCCGTATGGTCTCCAGTGAGTTGGCAAAGACTGAAAAGTTGAATGCCACCAATTTTGTTACCTGGAAGAGGCGCATCCGTCACATTCTGTTCCTTGATGACTTGGGTCATGTGCTAGACCAAGTTGTTGAACCTACGGGTGAACATAGTACTGCTACTCAAAAGAGAGAGTACGAGAAGTTCCGGATGGAGGATGCACGAGCAAGGACCACGATGCTTACCTTTATGGAGCCTACTATGGAGTTGCTTTTTTGAGAAGCACAAGACGGCCAAAGAAATGTATGAGGCCATTGAGAGGAGGTATGGAGAGCATACTGAGGCACACATTAGGTTGCTCCACACTCGTTACACCAACATGAGGATGGAGGAGGGCAAGAATGTGCTTGAGCACATAAATGCCATGACCATTATAGCTAGTGAGTTGGAGATGCTTGGAGATCCAATTTCATTGGGAGTCCAAGTGTCTACGATACTCACTAGCCTCCCTCCATCATGGGAAGCAGTTGTGGTGGCGTTGAACCTGAATGACAAGAAACTCACTCTCGATGACCTTACTGCCAAGCTGGGCTTGGAGCAGGAAAAGAGAGAGCATATGAGGGCCTCTAATGTATCTGCCAACCTTGCTCACCATGTTGGCTCTAAGAAAGGTGGGTCCTATACAGGCACCTCAAAGAAGAACTTCAAGAGGAAAGGAAAGAAGCCTCAGTTACAGGGTGGAGACAAGGCCAAAAACAAGAAGAAGGGAGCCTGCTTTACTTGTGGCCAGATGGGTCACTTTAGCAGGAACTGTCCTAATGGCTCCCAGGGCAACGAGAAAAAGAAACAGCAGGGTGGAGGAAATGACATAGTGTGTATGATTTCTGAGGCACTGATTGTGAACACTAACACTAGAGGTTGGTGGCTTGACTCGGCTGCAACCCGTCATGTGGCTATGGCAAAGGAGTCTTTTGCTGAGATGAAAGAGATTAGTCCCGGAGAGTACAAGATCTATATGGGGAATAACACCTATTGTGACGTGCTGGGGATTGGCTCTATTCGTGTTCCTCTTTTAGGAGGAAACACTCTGGTTCTCATAGATGTCTTGTTTGCACCTACTATTCGTAGGAATCTGATTTCAATTCCTTTGTTGACTCAAAAGGGATTTGAAGTCCGGTTCAAAGGTGGCAAGGGAACTGTGGGACAAAAGAATAATGTTTTATTTACTGCTTCTCTTGTGGATGGTTTATTCAAACTTGATGTTTCCAATGACTTTGCTATGATTAATGAAATAGCTGATTCTGAGTATATTGTTGCTTGTTATGTGGATAATGCATTGTTATGGCATTTGCGCCTATGTCATGTGAATGCGACAAAATTACACCGAATGTCAGGTAGTGGGTTACTACCTAAAATAAGTGATAATTTGCGCGTGTGTGAAGATTGTTTATCTGGCAAAATGACTAGGCAACCGTTTCCAAAAGGGCTACGAGCAATCGACCTTTTAGAGGTCATTCACTCAGATATTTGTGGGCCTATAAACGTCAAGACTCAAAGGGGTATGATGTATTTCATTACGTTCATAGATGACTATTCAAGATATGGTTATGTGTACTTGTTATCGAGAAAGTCCGATGCCTTAGAAAAATTCAAGGAATTTAAGGCTGAGGTTGAGAACCAATTAGGACGAAAGATTAAAGTTCTGAGAACAGACAGAGGTGGTGAGTACACATCTGATTTGTTCAAGGACTATTGTACAAACCAAGGAATAGTGCATCAATATACTTTACCGTATACCCCTCAGCAGAATGGAGTCGCTGAAAGACGTAATAGGACATTGATGGACATGGTAAGGTCCGTGTTAAACCACTATGAACTAGGAACGCAGTTTTGGGGCGAAGCATTAGACACCGCTGTCTATGTACTAAATCGGATACCTTCTAAGTCGATCAAATTGACCCCATATGAGTTATGGACGGGAAGACGTCCAAACTTTTCGAACTTGAGAGTGTGGGGGTCAAAGGCCCATGTGAGGGTGCCCGATCAACTAAGAACTAAGTTGGATCCCAAGACCATAAAATGTAATTTTATTGGTTATTGTGACCATTCGAAAGGGTATCGATTTGTAGTACACCATGATGATGGGACAGTGGGGGTTATAGAGTCTAGAGATGCTTATTTTCTTGAGGAAGATATAGACCTTAAAACTCCTAGTCAGAAAGTGGAACTCTTTGAGATAGAAAAAGAGAAAGTTACTGTCACTAGTAATGAACAAGTGATAGGTAACACATCCAATGAGGATGTTGAAACTCGAGCATCAAGAGAGCGTAGACCTTCAGTTTTGTTGAAGGATTACTATGCCATGCTTGGTGAAGACAAGATATCGGTAGATGAACCTGTACTCAGTGATCCAGTCACGTTTGAGCAGGCTATGAATAGTCCAGATTCTAAGGAATGGCGAAAGGCTATTCAAGAGGAAATGGATTCGATCTTGAAGAACAAAGTCTGGGAGATTGTTGACTTACCAGGCGAACGGAAACCCATAGGGTGTAAGTGGATCTTCAAGAAGAAGCTCAAAGCTGATGGATCAATAGAGAAGTACAAAGCTAGACTTGTGGCGAAAGGTTTCACACAAGTAGAGGGCATAGACTTCAAGGAGACATATTCTCCTGTGTCTAGGTTCATCTCGATCCGATGTTTGTTGGCAATTGTGTCATACTTAGATTTAGAGTTGCACCAGATGGATGTAAAGACTGCCTTCCTAAATGGTGATTTAGAGGAGGAGATTTACATGGAACAACCCGAGGGGTTTGTTGTTTCCGGGGAGGAAACAAAGGTGTGCAAGCTTATTAAATCATTGTATGAACTGAAACAATCGCCGAGACAATGGTATTTCACTTTTCACAAGGTGATAAGTGAATATGGCTTTATGTCTAATGACTATGACCATTGTGTATACTCCTTTAGAGATGGGAGTAGATTTATGATATTGTCACTATATGTAGATGACATATTATTGATGGGGAATGACACTAGTATGATTCTCAGTCTTAAAGAATGGCTCAAAACCCAATTTGAAATGAAAGATATGGGTGAAGCATCTTACATCCTCGGGATGAAGATTGAGAGAGATAGAAAAGCGAGGAGGCTAAGTATATCTCAGGAATCGTACATTGAGAGTGTATTGAAACACTTTGGCGTGATTAGTTGGAAGACCATAGATTCGCCCATCTATAAAGGGACAATTTTGTCCGAGAGAATGGCACCTGCATCAGACGAGGAACGTCTGAAGATGCAATCTGTGCCATATGCGCAGGCTATTGGCAGCTTGATGTATGCCATGAACTGCACTCGACCTGATTTGGCTTTTGTGGTAAGTCTTGTGAGTCGATATCAGGCAAACCCAGGTATGCAACACTGGCAGGCTATTAAGCGGGTGTTCAGATACTTGTTGGGTACCAAGGATATGAAACTCACATATCAGGCCGAGAACCTGTCATTGGAAGGCTATAGTGATTCAGACTATGCCGGGTGTAAGGATGACAGGAAATTCACTGCCGGTTATGTTTTTATGCTTGGTGGCGCCGCCGTAGCATGGGCTAGTAAGAAGCAGAAATGCGTTACTAAGTCCACGATGGAAGCTGAGATTGTTGCATGCAGTTTGGCAGCTTCCGAGGCAGTTTGGATTAAAGAATTTCTAGCTGGGTTACAGCTAGAACAATGGACTGATGCTCCTGTCCAAATTTATTGTGATAATTTGGCAACAGTGTCGACACTTCGTAATGGGGAGATCAGTTCCAGAGCTAAGCACATAGAGGTGCATTACTTTTATGTGTTTGACATGCTACAACGGGGAAAGTTGACAGTGAGTCATCTTCCTACGGTTGAGATGTTAGCTGATCCGTAAACGAAGGCCTTAACAATGGATCTATTTGTAAAACACGTTCATAGTTTTGGGTTACGACAGGACTAGTACACGAGTCACTGTTGGATCGCAAATATGAGCACATAACCCATAGTGGGGGATGTAAGTATATATGGGTTTGTGTCCCATATTACTTGCCTTATTTGAGAGGGGTCGGCCCTCCCTAGTGTGTGTGATCTTGTGGAGATGGCAAGGCCTCCATGGGCCCATGTGGGGCCCACACCCTATTGGAAGAGACCCCTTAATTGGAACCGTTTTAGAAGAGTTTAAATTAGTTAATTGTAACTAATTAAGGAGAGAGAAAGTCATGGAGTCCTAATAGGAATAGGACGTAGAGAGAGAGAGGATGTGATTTGAGGAATTGATTCCCCAAATCTTGTAACCGTTTTGCAATTAAGTGGAATGAGGGGACGCCCTCAATGCCTATGTCTTGGGGTTGGTTACAATCTCTCTCTCATCTTCTCCATTGACGGGCTATCTCTCTTGGTTTTCTTCTTTTGATGATCTTGGCAATTTGGCTTGTTCTTGGAGATTGAATCGAAGCTAAGATAAAGGAGAAAAACTCTTGAATGATATTGCTAACTCTGGGAGAATAGCAAATCAAAGGAATCACACACGAACGGTTCTTGAAAGGTGATCTCCGACATATATACTATTTCTATTTCTCTACGAAGAACGGAGGAACTTGGCACAAAGGCCGCAGGTTAGTAGTATGTGTTCCTGTATTGTTTGTAGATTGCTCATGATATAAATAATTGTTCGTTTATATTGCTAAATTACTTGTACTCTATTGTGTATTTGTGTTTATGAGTGCAAGGTTATTCCTCGTGCAAACAGAATTTGGGAGAATTTGACACATACACGACGTAAGATCCGCTTCCGCTGCGGCTCGATTACCCTTCAGTACAAAGATTCCTGTGCTTCCGTGAACATTGGGAGATCCTGACAATATAAAATTACATTTTCTGTTAGCTACTTGTTGTCGTTCGATAATAAAGTCATTTTCAGATTCCTTGTCTAACCGATTCAAACAATTTAAAGATACGATATAAGTAGAGATATGATGAAGATTCAGGAGATCACTAACTATTACTATTACATGACTGTGTCATGATTTGCCTTGATCAAAATGTATTAGCCATAAAATAAGTTTTTGATCTTAAAATGGATATTAGTAACCAATCCTCCCTCCGTCAAAAAAGATGTGGCTGGATCTAAAAAATTATGGTTGTAGAATTAAATGACTGAATTTGCCCTGCGGAAAAGAGATCATCATGACGTACATGTGTAGGGGTAAGTGGAGGCTTTAAATGATGTGGCCCTCCGCCCCTCCCCCTCTTACCTGGTCCCAAGGAGCTTAGTAGGACACCATTGTTAAGGAAAGAAATTATTGTTACTCAAGGTTGAGTTCAGTTTGTTATTTTGTACTCCCTTCATCTTGTTTTAGATATGGCCAATTTAAGTGAACTTTACAATTCTTCTTCCCCCATCCAATGTAAATGATAAAGCATCTGACACAGGATGGAGGGAGTATATATTATTAAGAATGATTTGCATTTACACCCTCTTACTTATTGAGAAATTGCTCCCTAGTATTTCAAAAAATGCACATAGACCCCCTCCGATAAACAAGATCATTAATAGGTAGATTAAACTAACCAAATATTCTTGTTCTTTTTTTTCAACATATATTGGCTTGTTTAGAAGTAATTCATATTTCCGTGCAAGCATTTAGGGCCTTGTTTGGATGCTACTTTAGGACAAAAAAGAAAATCTCTTTTTCTCCTTCTCTTTTGCTAAAAGAATTAAAAAGAGGCTTATGTTTATGTTTGGGAAGTCATTTTTTCCATCTTTTACTTTTTTTTTTTGTTAAATAAACGGAAATAGTCTCATACAGAAATGTCCATCTTACCCTCGCCCATCTCATCTCCGTACCTTACTCGGTGAGCTCCTTGGCCATGTCCGGGAGCGATCCCCACTCGTTGGGGATGAGGTTGTAGATCTCAACCGACCGGAGGGTATTCTTCCTGTTGTCGTGGCTGGCCGCCACATAGCCGGAGCCGCCCACAGTAGCGCAGATGAAGAAGGAGCGGGTGGTAAACATGCTGGCTCCTTGTGCCCACCTACCACCCCTCACCAGGTCGAAGAAGTAGACTTCCCCACTGAGTCGAGTCTCTGTTCTGCCAATGCATCTCCGTCATTAGCAAGCTCATCCTTGTATGGCGGCCCGTACGTGAGGGAGCATATATGGCTGTCGACTTGGGGAGCCTCTGCTAGGTGCCATCTCCGGCGTTGTAAACAGAGAGACCGTACATCGGCGGGGTCTTGTGGGCTTCCACCACCGTCAATGGGGGCGGCTTTATCACCTACCTGCTAGCAGATAGAGGAGCCAGAAGGACTAACTAGTGCCAGGATGAGGCAAACAAAGTCCTCGTCTTGACCGACAATCTTGCACTGGTAGTAAAATAAATGGTCGGAGAGGAGCCTCCTCCATCGGCAGTAGACAAATTTGATGCCGGAGTGGTAGCCGTAGGGGACTCGGATGAGGCAGTCCATCGCGATTTTGTTTGACAAGCCGGGTATAAGATTATGTTCCAATTCCATTTCCTCAATAAAATCTTCTATCCAACAACTCAAAATCAGAAATAAGCACTCAAGTACTTTTTTTTTTCAATAAAAAAAGCCGTAAAAATAGTTGTATGACTTTGGCGGCAGCAAGGCAACACCAGGAAAGCAGCCGTACGGCTTTGGCGGAGGCTTGGCGGCAGCAACGACGGGTGTGAGTAGTGGAGCCAGAAAAGGTAGAAATATGGTGGAAGGTTCATTATAGCTAGGTTATGAGTAGTGGAGGGGCAAGATCCTCCAATTTTTATTCATGCCTTTGGATAAAGTTAAAGTACCCTTTTTACTAAAATCCTCCTCTAGAAGTTCTCGTAGAAACGAAGATTGAGCAGGAAGACCTTTTTATGCTAGAAACATTTTTCTACGATAAAAAATGCAAACAAACTTAAATTAAAAGTTCATTTCTTCCTACGAAAAGATGCATCCAAACAGCCCCTTAGAATGTGTTTGGGCAAAGAGGCTTTGCCTTCATAAAACATCCCATCCCATGTTTTACAGTCCCCATTCTGCCAAACTCTCCTTCCTCACAATAGCGAGTTGCCAGTCAGTAATATTAGTACTCCTTTCGCCCGAATTAGTATCATCATTTGATTTTTCAAACTGAACTGATATCGTTTTTACTTCATTTATAAAACCAAAATGTTAATAAATAACTCGGGTTGGAAGGAGTATTAAAGATTGTTTTATAGATGACATGCACGCTTACTACTTGCAACTCTGTATTTGTTGCCAGTCAGCACAAGGAGTGATATTCTTTAGGAGAAGATCTAGAGTTCATTGATTGATACTGGGGTGTTCGTTTATTTATACTCCAGGATTAAAGCTGAGATGGCATTTTATGGCAAAATACCTCATTTAAGAGATGCCCTAGCATGCGCAGGGCTTTCCTTTGATTATTTAGTTTACTATTATGTCAAAACTAGTGTCCACATATGAACTCATATGCACTATTAAGAAGGTTTCATTTCAAACTTTAAACATATTATCACAGTGACATGCTTAGGTTATCTTACGTGTGACTCTCCTCTAATCTAATAGCCAACTAGCCAGATTTATACAAATGATAGTTGTATTTCCATGAAGATTGGGAGGTTCTTAGAGGACAAGTTCATATTCTACAAGTTTTTGATAGATTCCTCGTCTTACTAGATCAAACACTTGAAAGCTGAGATAAGAAGAAACAAAAAGAAAGATTCAGGCGTTTACTAACTAGCACTATTAAAAAGGGCAAGATTCAGGCGTTTAATAACTAGCACTATTAAAATGGGCAAGATTCAGGCGTTTACTAACTAGCACTATTAAAATGGGCAAGATTCAGGCGTTTACTAACTAGCACTATTAAAATGGGCAACATGACAGTTCCTTAACCTGTCTTTATCTAAATGTACTAACGATAAAAAGAGTTATCTTGATGTTACAGATAGACATTAATAAACAAAACTATAGTCTTAAGATATAGGGTCGCTGGGAAAGGTCGGTATTTTGCAAATATATGGGATAAAGGGGCTTGACATCTAGGAAGTGTTCATGTCAACTAGTTGGGAGGGACAAAGATATCCATCTCAAAGGAGTGAAAAGCGCGCTGATTGAAAGATGGAAGGCAGGATGTGTGAGCATATAACAAGATAAAGACATCTACAAATTTGATGACACCGAATAGTAAAGTGGTGATCTTATTTAAGCTTCTTCGGCGACTAAGAGACTTTTATCAAATGACCATGTAAGGGGCTGTTTGACGGGGCTGTTTGACACTCCCTTTGATTTTACTTTAAAGTTTATTATTCAAACCAAAATATCACATCCATCATGTCTTTCTTAAGGTTTAGCCCCATGAAGAGGTTTGGCCCTTCAAAGAAAGAAGGAAAATCCTTTTATCTTTTGGGGAGCCAAAAAGCCCCTAAGACACATCCTTCTAAAAGTAAGAATGCATATTCCTTAGCAAGTTATACATTATTTTTCGCAAACTTTCAAAGATTGGAAAATACCAGACCAATTATGTAGTGCAGAATTACTAAACCAGTAAGAAAGATAGTGCAGGATCTTATGATAAGGAAACAGATTAAGATAATCACATCTTATGTCTACATGAAGAACTCATCGATGAGAATCCCACCAATAATATATATACTCAACGTACGGATTTAGACAAATATCCAAAAAAACTAATAGGCTTGGACGTGGAATGTGCATGAAACTGATGAAAATAGGTTGCTAAAGTAATTAAATAAATTACAGAAGATTTTAAATACCTTAAACACGATCAAAGTGGAGAAAGCACCAAGTACGCATTCTCTTCTAGCTAGCGTAGTCGGAGATCAACAAGAGTAAGCGACGAATATGTATAGTATGTAGGTAACACCTGGAGTGTAACTATAGAAGGGAATTTTAATTTATTATTAATAGTCCTGCATGTATTACGTTAATGCTCCTTCTCTAATAAGGACTCCATCATTTACGTGACTCCCTCCAACACAAAGATTGCTACAGCATACATTGCTTACCAGGCGCCGGCTTATATGTGTCCCTTGAATTTATGATCAAACACACACTCTTTGAACGACTTAGCCAAAACCTAAAGCAGCCTCCTCCCTTATAATAAGCATTCTATAAGAACCAGCTATGTGACTAGGATAAATGAGGGGTGGGTAAGTGGAGGGCAGCCTCGAGAGTGTTGTGTGATAGACATGTTACAAAAAGGCTTAAAGGCAAGTTCCATAGGATAGCCATTAGGCCTGCAATACTCTATGAAGCGGAGTGCTGGGCACCAGAGAGAAGTCATATAGATAAGTTGAATGTAGCCAAAATGAGAATTTTAAGGTGGATGAGTAGGATAATTAGGAGAGATAGGATTAGAAATAAATATATTCGTGAGAGTTTAGGGGTAGCTCCTTTAAGGGAGAAGCTGAGGGAATGTAGGTTGCGTTGGTATGAGTATATATAAAGAAGACCAATAGATGCCCCTATGAGAAGATTAGAAGTAATGCATGTAAACGATGCTAAAAGATAGAAAATGACACCTAAGAGAACTTGGATGAAGTTAATAAAAAAGGATTTGTCTTTACTATCTCTTACAAAAAAGGTATCCCAAAACAGGCCTGAATGGAGGAGTAAGATCCATGTCGCCGACCCCAAATGTTGGAAAAAATCTCTACTTGATTATGATTATGATTATGATTATGATTATGATAAGAACCAGCTCTCTCATATATTGAGTCTTATTTTTTTTGTAGTACCTTCAAATGGAAGGGAGGAAACTCAGTTCCCTTCGCATGCACCAGAGACTGTCATGAAGCTTAAGTTTACTTTCAAAATAAAAGACAAGTGTATCTTTTATTTGGTAAGAAGTGTCTAAAAACTTTGTTTCCAAACACTGATTATGGCATCTACCCCCCTCAAAAAAAAGAAAAGAACACAACTTGACTTTACTCCCTTTCTTGAACCAGGCCTACTTTATTGGACATCCTATTGGATACTCTACTGGTGCACTTCATTTTACTATAGTTGTGTTTATTGTATATATAATGTTCTGGCAGTTCCTAAGCGATTGTCCTTTTTGAATTATAGTATATTTGCAACTGGGAAAAACGATTTCACCTTAGTTTCCCCAACATGTTTATGTTTATTCCAGCTAGAAAGTCATGTAGCTAGGCTTTCAGTTATTGGCAAGTGAAACCTATTGAAGAAAATATCACAATAACAATTTGCAAATCCAATACCAGGATGTTGTGTTACAGACAGAAGTACTAAACTATCATTAATAACAGATTGTTGTTATAGAAGAAAACATAACAATAATACTCCCTCTGTCCGGATTTATTATCACCATAAGGTTTTTCCAAATTGCAAAACCTTATGGTGATAATAATTCCGAACGGAGGGAGTAATTTGCAAATCCAATACAGGTTGTGTTACAGGCAGAAGTACTAAACAAGTTAGAAGGAATTTCAGAATTATATGACCACAATGATGATAATCCCACTTATTTCTATCTAAAAACAATGATGATAATCTCACTGACAATAATTTCAACACATAATCGGAGATGAACAGGCCTCACGCTAACAAGTTAATTGACCAGATTTGTTTTTTGATAATTAAGTTACATGACGAGATAGTGTGCTCATGCGAGGATTCCATATAAAAAGAATTCCAATATGCAAATATTGCATAATATTGACGTGGGAAGTGCACAACACTGATCGACCATTGTGTCTAAATCTGATGAATAGACAAAAGAAATCAACAATTGAAGTCCCTCCACCTCCAATTCGGGTTATGGATATTCGATGCAGCAAGAAATCCCACCACCTCCGAGACAACTCACCGAGAACATTACTGCAACCCATGACTCAGTAGAGCAGGCACCTACTCCTATATCTAGCCATTCTGTTCCACTTCCCGCCAAACATATATGGAGACCAACGCAGTGCCCCTAGCCCGTAATGCAAAGCATAAAGATACGGGTCTCAGTTTGATTATACACACAAAAATATGGAAGTGATTGGATAATCACACACAAAAAATTAAACATGCATGCAAACACACAATTTTTTACGTGGAAACACAAACCGAGAGAAAACCACGATGGCCGTTACTTGGCAAATTTAACCAATGCACTAAAGAACTTACTTTTGGTTTTACAAGACTCGAGATACTATATAAGAAAGTCTTCTCAACTTGCGAGTGCCACCCTAGCACTTCCACGATTCGATCTCGGCCTGATCTTCACATGAACTCCTCTGCTTACTTGAAGACTCCTCTGATCAAAGTACAGTCTTGATCAATTTTTCTTTTAGCGAGTAACTATCCGAATTTGGTGTGTGTGTGCTTGTCGATTGTAACGACCAGAAAATCTGTATAAAATTTAAAATTATTATTTTATATGATTAACCTAAATTAGAAAAGTTTAGTTACCAATTAGAATGTTTGTGTATGACTTGCTTTGTTATGTGTTTGAATTCATTTGTTGCATTAGAACGTGGTTTGGCAGAGGACTAGATTGAATCAGGTCACCTAGGTGTTGGGGCTGAGCCTGGCGCCAGGGTCAGAGAGGAGCCTGACGCCAGGCGCTAGTGCTAGGTAGTATGGGGTGCAACATTTCATGTAAAGAGTTGTGAATGAGGGTAACTTTTTAGTTAGAGTTTTAGTAACATTGGTAGTTACTGAGTAAAGCTCAATTTGTAACTATTGACCTGGCGTCATGGCTTTTGGACGCCAGTTATGAGCAGTAATTGTAGAAAGTAACAGTGAATCAGAAGAGTCCTAACCAAATTTGATACTGCTAGATTTGGGCACCAAATAGGAAAGAGGAGACAAGATCTTCAGAATATGGAACAGCTAATAAGAAGGGACACCAAAAAGGGAAAGGGCGCCAAGAGTTGTAACCGATTAGGCAATTACCAGAATAGTAATAAGATAGACTTTGAGATAAGATTTGCTATTGAACTAGATTTGGAATCCTACCAGAACTGGGCCCCAGGGTAGTTTTGGGGAGGTTACAATTGGATGATCGAGATTAAAAAGGAGTTTAATCTAAGGTGCAAAGGAGTCCCACTTGAACTAGGAAACCCTAGTTGTATTTAAACCCCTAATTAGTGTTGGCCGACCAGACACTTTTCCCCCTTGTGCTTTTTCTTCTCCTCACACCCCTCGACCAGCATACTTTCTCCTTCGTTCAGTCTCTTGTAGTCCGCTAGATTGATCAGTAGAGGGCGGCAAGGAGTAGTGCAAGTGACGGTGCTTCTAGCACAGCAAAGACTGCAACAATTACTTGAGGTGGGATGATTTTTCCACAATTCTGTTTGGATTTTTCCTTCAATAATTGAATATCTGGAGTTTGGTATTCTGATGTTAAGTATATCATCTCCATGATGGAATTGTTGTGTGATCAATTCATATACATGATTCAATTGTCTTTGCGATACTATACTTGATGTTTCGTGGAAACTATTGAGATATATTGTAAATATGCACTCGTGTTGCTTTGTTTTCTTTTGTGTTAGACTATGATAAGAACTCATTTCATTTGGAGTCCCCTGTCGATGTCACGTTGGTTCATGACAGTTCTGTCTGGAGTAAGTTGTCCTAATTTTGAAGGAATTAAGTTAAGGTTAAGTGCTCAAGACATTGATACATGTCAATTATCATTCAAATCATGTTAGATTGATCGACCTTCACTCCTAAAGCTTTCAATTTGGTCTCTTCGTGATGCTGACCAGTGGGCAAGAGTGTTGTGTCAACATCAGTTCATTGGTTGTAGGTTCATGAGCATCCATAATTAATTGTCCAAAAGTCCGACCTCGTGTGTTATTGAAAAGATGTTATAAAATACCTACCTTTGCCTTCCAACTAAAGCTGTATGGTTGCTGTTTGAACCAAAACCGCACTCGTCAGTCGGTTTCATGTTATGTCAGACCTCTGTTTACTATAGATGAGTCCACATCTGGTATTAGTTATCCAATTGTCCTGATTGGTTCATTACAGTAGATATAACAACACATTCATGTTTAGGCAGTGGAATGAATCGGGGTTGTCCCAAATTACTAAAATATTGACTAATAGGGTTCTATAATAATGAAAAGGTATCATGCCAATAAGCTCATGAATTCATTAAGTGTCAGAAATTAAGCCTATTAGATATCAATTAGACCTATTAATCAGTTCAGATTAAAATAGTCCTCTCGGCCAGGACTATTCCTGCGCCAATGACCTGTACGAAAATAGTCATAACTAATTCTAGGAAAATATTTAAAATATGTCGTCAATTATGTATGAAACTAGACTCATAGACTACTGTAAAAATTTGAAATGTCAGTTCTATCTATGCTATCCGTGATAACCTTTTAATTTCACCTTATTTGTCAAAATAGCATACCTCACTTACACTAAAAGTGACTAATACTAAGCTAATATAAGTTCTTATGTTATAGATAAGCATATGATATATCTATGAATATCACTAAACTCTAGATTAAGAATTTCAATAAAAATTGACTAAGTCACAAGTCTTCTAATCGTGGGGTTGACCGAGGGTCTTCCAACTATTTGATAAACTTCAGTTATACTACTCTTGTTTCAGTCGATTTAAGTCTTCAATCGAAACTTGTACCTAGTGTTCTTCATGTTCTAATTCTAGTTCTTGGAGTCATGGCAGATGATTCTTGAATAACTGTTTGTCTCAAGGAGTTCTTATCTAAGGCTAGACACATGTAACATGTCCGATGTTGATTTGTCTCAATTTTATACTCCTGGTGTGAGTCAGTTATTAGGAAAATTGTGACATTCATAGAGGATATTCTTATATCTTTGGCGTGAGAATTATTTCTCAGATTGATCTCCACAAGAGACCTTGCGAGGATCTCTCCGAAGTGGACTCATAGTATGCTCGAAGAGTCGTGTATAGATCTTGATAGATCTCTATTATTTTTAGAACCTTGCGAGACTCCCGCCCAGTAAGAGGCATATACGTACGTCATTAGGCTGTTGAGACATTACGAAAGGTCTAGTAGTCTCCACCGATTGTGTCTGCAAGCACTGATGGGGCCAGTATCCTAGACATATGGCCGGGTTCCAGAAAGAGAACCTCTAAGGTAATATGGTAAGTAACCACTTGCGAGTGGTGATGACTGAGAGCAAAAATTGTACCTCCATAAACTTTCGATGTTTTGGAGTCTTGGTGAATGATGATATTCCCCTGGTGATGGAAATCTTTATGTCCAATTCAGAAATTGTTGATTATTCATTTTCATCTCTTGATCCTATTCCTTGTCATACTTTGTATATCTTACTTCTGTGGTGGTTTTTGCATTCTACTAGGTAATTCTTCGGAATACTAATGCATCTTGTGATGTAGGCATGGATAAAGACTAGACATGGAAAGATTGCAAGAAATAGGGAAGCGTGAAGTCAGTGAGTAGCAGAGTCGTAGTTGTTACATTTTATTTTAATTAAAAATTGTAATAATGTTGGCGTGTGAGCCAAACCGTTTAATGACTGGATTGTTTTAGAAGTTATGGATCTTTCATTTCATGAGGTTATTCTCATAATATGATATGTCAATTATACGTCCATTTGTGATGGTATAGTTGAAAGCGAGATTGAGTATTCAGACGCGTCTCAAAACTTCTGGCTTCTTGCATACTCACAAATGGGACGTCTTCCACACTCTCATGAAGTCGAGAATTTTGGGGCGTGATAGTGATTGATTCGAAACTCTCACAAGTTTGAAGTATAGTCTCTCCCTTACTTGAGTATAGAATGTCTTGATCCTTATAAAGAACAAAGCTTGTGCCTTTCTAATGAATATTTTCTCAATAGGACATAGGCACTAAGAGGCAATGGTACTTAAAAAAAATTAGGGTTTTTTCTCTCTTTGAAGTTCATCCTATCTACTTTTTTGATGGGCGTCTAAGAGGGTATTTAAAGACAAAGTAGCGTAGGCAATACTCTTTCTTAAAGATAGAATAGAATCTCTTAAAGATAGAATATGATCATCTTTTCGCGATTTGAAATTATCCTATATCAGGACTCTTTCTAGTGAAAAGTTAGATACAATGCAAAATCAATTTGATTAGCACATGTCCCAATTAGTATTATCTCATAAGCTCTACCATTTTAGATGTGTACATTGTACCATGTAGAATAAGTACTTGCATTGAACTACTATTCACCACATCAATTTATTAAAAATGTGCCCTACTTAGGCACCTAATATTAAACCTATTAAAACTAATTAAGGGAAGTGTGTGCGTGTTGATATACCTAAATGTCTTCCATCTTCTTAGAACACTTGAGTCTTCATCTTGAATTAGTAGAACATTTGTAACTGCTCCATTCTTCAAGTCTTTCAATCCCGAAAACTTACTTGACTCACACAAATCTAGTTAGTTTACTAGACTCAATTATACAAAAAAGGCATAGTTTTGGAATGAGAATAAGCCAATTACATTTTGCACTAACAAAATAGAGACAAGGCGAAAAGCAATAGAGCGACTGCACATTCAGTTCGCCCTCGACCTCCTCCACCATCTGCAAAGGACGCTGGGCTGATTACTAATGTCTCGTTCACTATAGATATAGGACTAACATCCCATGAAATTAAAAATATATGTCTATTATTTTTTGGATCTATGACTTTCACGAATTTTGGTCTTGTTGCCATGGCGCTATTATCTTAGGAATGACTTACTAAATTTTGAGACTTCATTGAGAATTTTGATGATTGTTGGCTTCATTATGATAATGGACTTTTACTCTTCTTCTAATAACCTTGTAGTTTGAGCCAATTGAAAGGACTATTTCCTAAACTGGTGGACCTTAACCAACCTCTCCAACCAGTTGAGGGTCTCAAAATGGAGCAAATCGATGTGGCCATCCTATGGGGAAGGACCCTCCAAAAAGGAGGATCCTGAGGAAGATTCTAATGAGGATCCAAAGGAAGAACCAATGGAGGATGAACCTGAGGACAACCTCATTGAAGACGAATCTCATGAAGATAGTGATGAATTGGATTTCCGTCCCGATGTTGACAATGACGGAGATCCTTCAAATGATTCGTCATTTGGGACTGAAATAACCCTGGGCCTCTTACATCTTCTCCCAGTCATCCTTTATCTGCCCCAGTGTTTGCTAGTCCACAACCTTATCAATAATGCACCATATCAATGACCACATATTCGAGTTGCCCAAGCCTCCAGCTGTTGTTGTGTTTTAATTACTTGCACAAATCGATTTTGTGTATAGATATGCAAAATTGCAAGGTCGATCTCTCGAGGACTTGTGTATGGGAAAATGATTAATCCTAAATTAATTAACCCTTAAATTAATTATAAAGATTTGATTATCTAAACTAACAAAAAGTAATTAACCAAACAAAGAAATAAAGCAAAGTAATTTAAAAAGCAATTATTATATTAAAGTAAGAGAAACAAAATAAAAATGCAAACTAATGTAAAAGAAATCAATTTATAAGATTTAACCTAACTATCAATGAAAGGCTCTAAGGCATTGAATCCACACTTATTAACTATAGAAATCCACACTTATGCTTGTTGATTATGATCCCAAAGTGTCACATAGTAAATTAGAATTCAATCAATTTACTAAGAAAGATATCATCATTAGGATTTTAATTAAAAATCCAAAACTATGTTTAATCATGTGAAGAACATGATTAAACTCATATCGAAAATAAATCCACCTACTCAATTAAAATACAAACATATAATTATTAAGCATATAAAATAGAATCAACTTACATAGCATGAAAATTCTAATAATTAACAAGGCTTCAACAAGCCTTAGAACAAGGAATTTAGCTACTCATATTTATTAAATTAAAGACAAAAAAATTAACTTCATTAAATATAATTGTAAAAAGTTATAAAAGTAGAGAAATAAAAATCTTATCTTGCTAACTTTGTCCTTCCATTGACTGTTGAATGAGCCATCACATACTTGTGCAACGGGTGCCAAAAGAACGAACGGAGAAAATAAGAACTGAAAAAAATGAAACTTTTAAACTCTACTGTAGCACATCTCTATTTTTCATCCAAAATACTCCCTTTCCACAGCTGCAAGCGTCCTTTTATGGCCCTTTTCAGCAGCATCCAAAAGCTCTCCTCTCTCTCTCTGTCTCTCCAAATTTAGTAGGACTCCTAATTTGGGTCACTTCCCATCCCTAATCCGACACTTATTCCCTTGCACTGAATCAAAGATCCTAAATCTAGCAGATATCCAATTGCAGATCCGAGCCCAAGTCAAGCATGATTCTTCAAGAACCAATCTAGATCGAGCCGTTCAAGTGCACAATTGCAGTAGCTTCCGAATCATAAAATGCCTCTCAAATTTCCAAATCCAACTGCTGACGAATCCAACCCTTTCTGTCGAGTCCAATCCCATCCAAATGCCATTGGACTTTCCAATTCAAGACCTGCTTTATGGTTTGTCCGTTCCAGCCTCCAAATCTTCCTGCGAGTCCTAGCATGTCCCAATCGAATCTTTGCATCGACCCCAACCTGAGCCGAATGCAAGCCAACTCAAACTAGAGCTTCTGTTCCACTACTGTTCATCTTCTTCTTCACATCTGTTTCTGTTCAGCCCGAGCACAACCTGCTGGGTTCTTTTTTTATATTTTGTATCATGTCCATCGTAGCAACCTATACCGTGAGATTTGCAATACACGATTCTTCTGTTTAAGGACACAACCCGTATTCTCTTCCAATGCTCATCAGCGACTCATAAATACAACCCTCTTAACCATCAGATCTTCTACGACTTTATCTCTTTATATAAAAATATGTTTGTCGTGCTTCAATTCACCTCAAACTCTTGAAACTTAGATAAATAAAATTAAGTGCAGTCTTAGATGCACAATATAATTCAATTAAAATGATTAACACATCTAAATTATTTAATTAGAGAAAGATTATTTATTAAACTCCTAAATTCTAACCTAATACCAATAACCAATATCTATCCTCATTTTAAGCACACTAGCAAATATGTATAAAGGAATATAAAATAATGTATATTCTTTGTATATCTCTCGAGAATCACCTTTAGCCCGTTGTGGATATTATTGGGAGCAATTCTTTTTTGGCTTTTTAGTTTGGTCATTAGATTGGCATTCACCATCTCTTCTTCATTAGAGAACTTTATGAGTTAGTTTTTAGGACAAAAAATTTTATTACTAGGGAAGGATTTAACACTCTGAACTTTTAGGCCTATTTTTTTTCGAACGAGTCATAGTTAAATTTATTTATGATTATTTATTTCAATACAAATTTCCTTTCTATATGATGATAAACAAATTAGATGGATTTTTGTACGCTAGACCCCACTACACCTCCATTTTCCCTTGGCGCATTCATCACTTGCTCCAGAACAGGGAGGCATTCAGTGCCTTGGCGGTAAATCTAGATATCTTCTTTAGATTTTATCGCACTTATATAACACACCGTTATTTCGGTTAAGGATTTGGGGATTAATAAGTTTTGGGCCTCATGTATGTGACATATAAGAGCATATACTTATATGTTAGTGGGACTCATTAGAGAAAATACAACTTGGATCAAGGATTGCACAAAGTTGCAAAGTGGCTTAAGTAGCCCAAGTGCATGAAGTGTTCTTTGTACACACTTTTTTGTATATATCCATGATTACTTGCAGTTTAGCACTCAAATAATATATCATTTTGAAGGTCTCGAAAAAGACGGTTGCAAGTACCAAGGTTTCATGATTCTGAGTTTGAGAACAAAAGTTATGGTTGTTTAAAAATTTCCCGTGGTGGAGGCATTTTGGTAATTGCCATCGACAAGGCCACCGACAATCATGTTCTCAGTGGACAAGAGAACACAATTCATTATAGTTTTGGTTCTAGGTCAGTTACCTTTTGATATAAATACCTTATTTTTGCCATTTTGGCTCGTGTTTGGGAAAAACCTAGACTTGAAGAAGAGGAAGTTGGCTAGGGTTTGGTGATTCTATGACAAGGCAAGGAACTTTGTATCACGCCCCAGGATCGCTAACCTCGATCAGAGTACGGAAGTCTTCAAAGATATTAACATCTCAAGGCCGAGACCCCGGGCACGCGATCGATCAGTCAAAAACACAACCAATTACATCATCACGAAAGGATATGTAATTGGTCATCCCAAAATTCAGTGTGTACAGTATCCAAACATCATTAATAAATATGAAGTGAGCCTACTTAGTTTTATTACAACAAATAGATCAACAAAGTTAATAAAAATAAAATCCCAAGTTTATGGCACACATCGGCCAACCAATCAAAAAGTTTCAAATCAAGTAAACTGATAATAGAAAATAATCTCTAATCTCATCATGGTGTCATCAACACTTTCATGCTACTACAAACATCATGTCTCAGTCCTCTTTCGTGCCTGCATCAGAGGATGAATGAATATTTCATAGAAATGCCCAGTATGATGTAAAAACCCACTAAAAATAAGTCAACAGAATGAAGAGAAATATAACAAATGAACAAGCTGATATTGGACTAAACCTAAGGTTTACTTACCTGATAAAAAAGCTCAGTCAACAACGGCTCTCGACTTGTAAGTATAGGGAAAGAATAATAAATAATATGACTCCGAACAATCAGTGTAAGGAGAAAATAATCATAATCAAGACTCCGAACATTGCACGTGTAAGGAGAAGATAATTAAAGTATAATACCTCAAGGCATCTATTGTGCAAAGAGATTCAATTTTTGCTCGCTGAATATACCAACCATGTGGCTACTTACCAGAATCACCCTAGAGGTTCTCCTGTCGGAACCCGGCCATGCGACTAGGATGCTAGCCCCATCACTGCTTACGAACACAATGGGCGGAGATTGTAGACATTTCATAATATCATACAATCTAAACGTACATGTATGCCTCCCTTCGGGCAAGGAAATCATGTTCCATAAATATCGAAGATCACCATGGATCTAGCAATGGCTCGTGAGCATACTATGATTCCACCTCGAGGAGATCCTCGCAAGGTCTCTAGTGGAGAAATAGGTCAATATCAAACTGGACAATGATTTAATCAACAACAGAGGTCTCAACTTTCTGAGAATCAGAGTAACTTTTTCCACTAGTGACTCATTCAAGGAGTATGAATAGAACATCAAAGTCTCACATCAGAATATGTCTCACTTCCAAAGTAACATGGAGATTTACATATCTCAGATAACAAAAGACTCATCATAGGAGTATAGGTCAACATTTCAATATCTTTGACACATACTTTCATGCATAGCCCTAGATTGGAACCTTCCCAAAAAATATTTGAACTTATAATATACGTATCCAATGTCAAGAATGAGAGTAGGTTCTCGACAATTTGATTTCCAAATGGAACTTCAAACCGACACTAAATGCTTGTCTGAAAATAGAATTTATGGTTCACTCGTCATTTAGGATTACCCATACTATTGGTTTTTTTAGTTAAACAAACTTACTGTTATAATCCATATTCAGTAGTGTAATGAATAATAATGACACTTTAATTCTTCTCATACCATACCACATAGTGTTATTTAGGTGTATTTTAACCCTAATTACCGCACACTGACATATGAATAACAGTCCCGTTCCGACTACTCTCGTAATCTGTACAGTAGGCCTTACACCTTGAAATTTGTACTGATATTAGCCTTATGAGTCTAATTTCTAACCTCACTGACTGTTTAACTTTCTAATTTTTCTAGAATTAGTTATGATTTAATTAGTATTGACTGTCGGCACAGAAACAGTTCTGGCCGAGATGATAATTCTTAATTATACTTAAGTTTTCGTTTAACCACACCTTACTAGTGTTAATGGAGTATTATCATACTTAATTACTCCCCTCCTAGTTTCATTGCAGATCCTAAAATATTCTGAAATTACTTAATTACACACTTTTATCATGTTTTTTATCATACATAGTAGTCTTATGTAACTAACCCTTGTAATGTAATAAGGACTTTTAATTCAAAACAATAATTGTGACCACCTGAATCAATGAGATTAAGGAATAACAGAACAAGTTTAGAAATTTTGACATCAATATGATCCCATCTAAGGACTTCAACATGAAAGTATTAAGAGTCATATCAACAATATAGACAACATATGGAATCATGTATCATCAAGTTCTATTCGATCAAAGCAATATATGTAATAATAATATGAATGAACAACACTCATATATGATAAGGAGAAGCAAGAGAGAAGGGAAAAATCATCCTACTCTTAATTTGCAAGTATCTTGCTCCTTTACGCTTAATTCACCTCCTTCGCATCGCAACAATGCTTCCGCTCCAAGCTTTTGAAGAAAACTCAAGTCAAGATGAGGCTTGAAATAAGGGTGAACGTGGGTAGGAGAAGAGAGAAATAAGGGTGAACGTGGGTAAGAGAAGAGAAAAAGCACAAGCCTTCCCACACTAGGGTTTTGGCATGAATAGCACAAATCTTCCCCTCTCATGTGTGTTTATATAGAGAGGTTTCTCCTCTTATGCAAATCCTTCCTTATCATGATCTCATTCTCCAATAGAAAATCTCCAAAATCTCAATATGAACGTCCATTCCAAGTTTGGTTAGGATTTGATATCCTTTTCCCATGAAAATCCTCACAAAATATGCAACTTCCATATTTGAGTTTTGTCGGTGCAATCGATTGCGGCGCTAGGCGATCGATCGTGGCAGTTTTTTGTGCAATCACAGTACTTATGATCGATCGCTGCACGCGTTACGCCAAATTACAGTATTTACAATTGATCGTTCCTGATTGGCGAATGATCGCAGTACAAAACTGCAATTCACAGTACTTACGATCGATAGTTCCCAAGGGCGATCGATCGCGTACTCCAAAATTGTAACTGACAGTAAAAATGATCGATCGTCACCCGAGGTGATCGATCGCGTCTGCCTTACTCTCGGTTCTGATAATGTCCCAATCGATGGCGTATCCCTGGCGATCGATTGCATTCGAATTTTCAAAAGCACATATCTTTCTGCTCCGAACTCCAAATTGTGCAACGTCGGTGGCATTGGAAAACTTTCTTCGCGCTCTTTAACATCAGATTGTGAAACACAACAAAAACAATCTAAACAGGTATCAAAACTTTTTATTTTAGATCGATTCTTAAAATATCATTTTTAGTAAACACATCGATTTCTCGGACATTACACTTTGGCAACTAAAGAGATGGAGATCGGATCCAAGTGCAATTGGAGAGAGATTGAAGGGTTTTCTCCATCAATTGATGTAGGATTTGCTAACTAAATCTAATTATGTGTTTAGTAGCATGAAGTTTGTCTTTTTGGGAATCAAATTAATATCCTATAGTTGTAGAGATGATCTATAAGATCTATTATGTGTTGATGATTGAGATATTGCATAAATTGATGATCTATACAATTGATGCATGATCTATATGATCTATTTTATGTCAAAGATCAAGATATTGCATGAACAATATGAAGAACTCGTGATTACTTGCTATTATTGTTGAATGATGCTTGGATGCTATTTGACGTGTTATTACTACTTATAACTTGGTACAAATCAGGGCTTTGAGTTGTAGGCCAATGCAAGACCCTTCTGTACGTTGGTGACTTGCAGGTTCACCGACAAGCCAACCGACAACTGTGTTGTCGGTGAGGATGTCGATGGACCATAGAGTGAGGTTATCCTCTCAAGTCCATTTACAACTCATGTATACCCCATTGGTCAAATGGTGTCTATGCATAATGGATGACATAAATGACGATTCATGTCTGTTTTGTGATATAAGCATAGCAATTTGCTGATACTAGGGTTGAGACCCATGAGTACGTTAGCAGTGATGAACAATTCCTAGTTGAGTCTACCTTGGGTAGGGGCTAATGAACTAGTGGACTTATTAATCTGCAATGATATTTGGAATAATGTCGTATGTTGATGTAGTGGGATTATGTGTGATCTTGAGAGTGAGCACTTATGAAATAGAAGAGGAGTGATCCTCGGGGAGGAGCAATAAGGGTTCTAGACAGGAACCATTCGATGAGAGAACCGTGTATGGAGTGTGATCTATACTTTGGAGCATCTCAGTGTGATCCTTTGGTAGGAGCACCTTGGTCTATAAATTGGCCACAAATTCTCATCAGAACTTAAGCATGTTGAATGTTGGGTGATCCGACATCATGGCGATAGGAGCCCAATTAGTGGGAACCATTGATTCCCTTCCTAATATGATATCCAATCATTGATGGAGAGGGTCAAAATAATGATGAGTGGACATCCTAATGATGTGTTTGGTGGAGTGCCTCATTGTGTGAATGCAACACGTCAACATCCCTATGAGGGTTGTTTGACATTATCATATTGATGATGGCATTTTTGTGATGACGTAGTTATGGTCTTGATGATGGTTATATATGATGTATTATTTAATGAATAAGTATTATATTGTTAGCCAATCCTACTAGTATGAAAATATTTTTGACAGTTGACAGATGACTTGGGAGATAGCGTTGGGAGACGCATGGATGCTAGTTAGCTTGTTAAAGTGTACTTTAGCTTCCATATTATATGTAATCTTGTGAAAACCTTTGTAATTTAATTACTCTTTTTCTAGTTGAGATATTGTGGTTGTGTACATGGACCGGATCAGGGTTGACTATTTTTACTTAGGCGATTAAATTAATATATATACTCCGATGTTTTATTAAATATGACTGTAAAATCATTGGAGAGCATTTTTTTTCATGTTTATGGCAATGGATATCCACTGCATTCCAATGATTTCCTTTGATAAATGGTTTATGAAAGCCTAGGGTACTATAGTTGGTATCAGAGCCCGAGTTCAACTCATCTACACAATCTATAGATCTCACACTAGGAAGATAGTAGATAAGTTGCATAGGGATGGGTAGTAGTACTTGTGCCCGCTAAGGGTATTTTTTGCAGGTTCGGTTGGAGCCAAGGTGGGAAATGGTTCCTTCAAGCACAACAGGGTTTCAGCCTGTTGAAGTTGTCATCGTTGTGTAAGACCTATAGTGTAGTTGCAATAGTATTAAAATAAAGTGCAAAAAACTGATTTTTTTCAAAAATAAGAGGAAAGATCCAAGAAGTATGTTGACTCATATTGATTTTGGATTGAAGGAATATCGAGGTAAAAGAAAAGGGACGACAAGAGGATTTGCCTTAACTTCAGATGAAGCAAAGGACAATAGTTGTGGAAAGAATCTTTGATAGTTATCCCTCCTCCCATGGGGAAATATGTGATGTTTCTATTGTGATGTGTGGAAGTAAGTTACCTAGGTATTAGCAATATCTGATTTTTATGCCATTTTGGAGATGGATTGTAAGAAGAAAAAGGTATCTTTAGAAATCCGTGGTTGAGATGAGATCAAATATGTGAAACTCATTGGAAAAGGGCGCCCATATGATCTCAGCCATTAAAGCACAAAAGATGTTTGTGAAAGAATGTGAAGCATATTTAGCCAATGTGGTTGATACCAGTGCTCTACGGCCCTAGGTGAAAGATATCGAAGTGGTGAAAGATTTTGCAGATATGATTCCCAAAAAGTTTCTAGTATTGCTCCCTAAGCGGGACATTGATTTTTCCATAGATTTGGCGCTGGGTACACCACGAGTTGTATACCAAATTCAGTAAGTGTGACTTTTGCAAGGAAGGCATAAGTTTTTGGGACATTTCATTTCAAAAGACTGAGTGTCCGTTGACCTGCCAAAATTAGAGGTGGTCCTAAATTGGGAACAACCCAAATGTGTTACAAAAATTAAAAGCTTTTTTGGTTGGCTGGATATTATAGATGATTTATTGAGGGTTTCTCGTCTATCGATGTAAATGCAGCAGAAGAACTAGAAGATGCAGATTTAAAACTCTCGTCTGCTACATGAATGGAGATAAAATGCACGAACAAATATGCTTCTAAAACTCAGTTCATACAGTCAAAAGCTGCTATTTTATTACTTACAAGCCTTTATATAGGTTGAAATTCATGCATAAAGTCAAACACTAATCAGTAAAGGCTAAAACAGCTTTCTAAGAGCATTTAAAATTAAAAATAAATTTCTAGGGTGGTTGGTAAGTGAAAATGAGCCTTAATTATGAGTTGTGGAAGCTAAATGATCATCTATTGCCTATTCCAACCCATTATGGCCTTCTTGCTTCTTTTAATGAGCCTCCAGCACCATCCCACACGTAACTTTTGTCTAAAACTAGCAAACAACTTGAGCCCTCATATTCTCCAAACCAATCTTTCAAAGTATTGTAAACTACGGCAGCACAACTCAGTGCATCCTGATTCACATCATTAAAGATGTAGTTGAAGGTCCTCTATTTCGTGCCCTCGTTGGTCGTATTTTGATGAATCTCTTTGGAAAATATGTGTGTTCAAGTTGTTTGTTAAATTTGTCTAAAATTATGTACGTCATTGTGGTGGAGGCCCATTAAAAGAAGCAAGAAAAGCCCACCATGGGTTGGTCTAGGTTGTAGATGACTGTTCAATTCCTAAGACTCTTAATGAAGGCTCATTTTCACTTGCAAACAACCCTAGGAACTTGTTTTTTGTTTTAAATGCTCCAAGAATGATGTTTTAGCCTTTATTAATTAGTATTTAATTTTATGTACGAATTTGAGCCTATATTAAGGCTGTTAATTAATGGAATAATCGCTTTTGATTGTGTTTTATGAGATTACTCTATGTTGTGATTATGAGCATGTTCTAACACTATCCAACTCCTTCCCTGGCTCTAGTTCTATAAAGTGAGTTTCATAAGCCTATTTATTCATGAGTGTTAACTCCATTCAAGTAGTAGATGAGAGTTTATGAATGTATTTCCTTTGCTGGATTCTATTTAAGTTCCTTTCTCGATCTGCATCTTATACTTCTTCCACTAAGTTTACATCATCTAAGGCTAACCCATTGGCCTACGCTCTGAATTAAACCTTCAACAACGAACATGGTTGGAGTTCATTAAAGATTATGACCTCACTATTGATTATCACCCTGGGAAGGCTAACCCACTGGCCGACGCTTTGTGTTGAAAAACATAGTTGTTGGGTCCTAGCTAGTGTCAAGATAGTGAGGTTATACTGAAAATGGGGATCTCTCTTTGCAAATTTTTCTGTGAACACAACTATTGTAGAAACCATAATCGAGGCCCAGAGAAGTAACAAGAAATTTCAAATGGGGAATAAGAGGAGTGGTTTTATACATGGATTAGATGGTGGAACGAGGTTTGAGGGAAGCCTTGTAGAGCCACCTAGAGATCAAGTTAAATTGGAACTCTTAGGTGAGACTCATAATTCAAAATATTCGATTCACCTGAGGGGGACAGAGGTGTATCAAAACTTGAAGAGAGGTTTATGGTGGAATGGTATGGAGAAGAACATAACTCATTTTGTAGTTGCTTGACCTACTTAATAATGAGTAAAAGCAGAACATCAAAGATCTCGTGGGTTGCTAAAGTCTAGGGATATCCCTTAGTGGAAGTGGGAGTAAGTCTCCATGGATTTCGTAACGTGTTTACTTGTGACACCTTCTAAGAAGGATGCCATATAGGTGGTATTGGACAGATTGAATAAGTCCACTCACTTCATGCCTATCATGGTGTTGAAACTCCCAATAGTTTAGTGGAATGTGAGGGAAATTGTGAAGGTGCATCGAGTACCAATGACAATTGTGTTGGATAGAGATCCGAGATTTACGTTAAGATATTTTAGATAGGTTTAGAAGGTTCTACGTATGAAGTTGAACTTTACTACCGCGTATCATCCTGAAACTGATGAACAATAAGAGAGGATCATCTAGACTTTGGAGGATGTGTTTAGAGCTTGTGTCCTGATATATTCTCAAATTATGCATTTTATTAACTCCTAAACTTATGTTTGTATTAGTGTTTGATTATATTTTGGTGATACTTTAATGTAGGTTTTTTATTTTTGTAGGAAAAATAAGTGTATGCTATGGACATGTTAAAGTTCAAGAAATCAGCTTTCCAACACCACCGATTATGCGCAATTCGGAGTTCGGATCGAAAAGTTATTACCATTGGAAGATTGTGATATAAAATGAATAGTAACCGATCGATCGGCAAATGAGGCGATCGATCACCGGAGCAAAAAAACCAGATTTTCGCGATCGATCATCATCTTTTGATCGATCGTATCCACTGAAATTTTTTCATGAACAGTAAGCGATCGACCACTGAAATTTTTTCATGAACAGAAAGCGATTGATCGGCACTGTAGCGATCAATCGCCGTATGCGGCAAACTTAAAAAAGCCCTATTTTGAGTCAGATTTAGAAGGGGGTTTCATGGTTTCTCTTCACCTCTATATATATGCCTTTAGGGAGAACGTTTTGGGCATTAGAGATTAAATCTTATGTCATATTTTGAGTTGTTTTGGAGACTTTGGAGGCTAGAGCAAAGGAGAGAAGAAGAAAAAGATTATGAAGAATATGATGATTGTTTCTCCTCCAATGTTAGGCTAAACTTCTTTCCAAGGCGTAGATGAAGCCCAAATAGATTGATTGTATTGTTTTCTTTTCTCTCATCTTAACTTTTATTCTAGTTGGTGTATGGATCTTTATTATGGTTTTAATGTTAATTCATTGAGGTTTATTCTATGTACCCGAGAGAGGCTAGAGTGAATTCTTGTGAGTTTTAATCCGAAAGAATACTTGTGTGTCCGACCAAGAACGTGAGTAGACTGAGGTGTTATATATTAATAATCTTTCATTGGTTTATGCTCGAGAGAGATAGATCACAGTTACATGTTTTAATTGCTTATGTGTTACGTCTGAGAGGAGATCACCATATCTTGAATTGACAAGTATATGTATGAGAGGAATATACTAGCCAATTAAGAATCTATATAAAAGAGAGAGAGAGAGAGATATACACTAGTTTATTTTGTGGTGGATTCGAAGCCTTGGTACTTCTCTATATTAGTTAAACTCGTTTTAATTTGCTAAAGTTTATTGCTTTCTTAGAATTAAATCACAACAAACTTTTCTTTCTCATGAGTTTGGTAGATTATTCATCCGTCCATGAGGTTCGACAACCCTTAAATACTCACTGTAGTACAATTGCCTTGCGCACTTGCAAAGGTTTAAATATTAAATGATCAAATTTTTGGCGTCGTTGCCGGGGACAGAAGCCAATAGTTTACTAAATTCTTAATGTAGTTAGAGTAGTTTAGTTTAGTTTAATTTAGTCTAACTTTTAGTAGCTTAATTTTTATTTTTTTCTTTTGTGCAGGATTAAGAGAAGACGTGGAATTCTCGCCGACGTGGAAGGGCCACCCCTTCCCTTTGTTGGCATTCTCTTATCCTTCCTTTTTAATTTAATTAATTGCTGGGTATTTTTCCTGTTTCTTTTTTGTGACTGCCTGCTCGTGCTAGTTGTGGATGTTAGGTTGCTAGCTAGTTGTGGATTCTAGGAGTGCTGATTGCTAGTTGTGGATATCTAGGGTTATTTTTCTAATGCGTGGATGTGTGGTAGTGTGGTTAGGGTGTTGATAACTGCGTGGTGAAGAAATGTCTTCAACTTCCTATGGATTTAGCCATGATGACCCATATATTTACTTTAATGATTATTATTCCCCACACACACCTACTTCCACTCCCTTTGAAGTATCATTCCACCCATGCCCCTCATATTTTGATACTTACAACCGTGGGTGGGAGCATCAATCCAACTTTGGGAGTAGCATATCTTCCCTATAACCCACGACCTTTTATTTCGGAATCATGTGCCCTTTGTGCAAGTCCTACCCCTACCCCAGTGGAGTGCCCTTTGGCCCATAAGTACCCAGATTTTATACGCAAATATGTGAATAAGGCCCAAGGTCTTCATAAGTGGGAAGACCATCCTAATTCCCCTTGGACGCAACTTAATCAGGCCCCTAGATAGGATTTGCTAAGCCAACAACTGCCTTACCAACCAGCCTCAGATCCATTTGGCCAATCTAATAGGAGACCGACCTTAGAAGACCAGCTGAGCCAAATGTTAACCATCCAGTCCACCATCCTCACGGCCTTAACCGAACTGAAAATCGAGCAAAAGAGATGAGAGGTGAGCTGAGGACCCATGCCCAGTTTGTCCATTCCCACACATAGTCCCTTGCCAAAAAAGAAACACAGTTAGGACAACTGGCACAGTCCATGGATATGAGTGAAGAATGCACTCTACCTATCCAACCACAATAGCCGATGGGCCAATTTATTGAAGAAGGGATATGTTTTTCCCCTGACTATGTTCAAAATGTTACAACCCTTCGGACTGCATAGAAATTTGAAAATGAAGTTGGGTGTATTGTAGGAAATGAGCATGAAAGTGTGGAGAGTAAAGAAGAATTAAATGAGTTGTTAGAACCAATTTTTAAATCTTCGGTCTCTGGGGAGTCACCGTCTATGGCACTATTAACGGAACCTTATGTTCCTAAGGCACCACTTGTACAATGTCTAGACCGACCCTACCCTTTGATTATTGAAAGTGGCTCAGAGTGTTCTATCGATCGCCCATTCGTTCTACTAGTTGAGAAACCTCTCCAACGTCTGTTACTAGAAGAGGCCCCTACGGCCAAATTGGTTGATTTGGGGGAGGAGGATCCCTTTATTTTAAAATTTTCTCATGATTTTTTCCCATGGCTAATGCAGGGACCCCTATTTCCACAGCTTCCCCACCCACCACTCCACCCTTTCATTCCGCGGTGTGCTCCATACTTAGGAAACAAGAATAAGAGTGTGTGGGGTAATCATTTAATTGATCCGAATTGATGAATTGATGATCCGAACCCTGCAGCATGATTGTGGCTCGGTCTGGCTGAAGACGTTAAACTTAGCACTTGGTGGGAGGCAACCCACGTATTTAGGTGTATTCTCTCCTAGTTTTTCTTTCCTTGTTATGATTATCATTGTACTTTTTATCTTTTTCACATTGAGAAAAATGTTCATATTAGGTTTGGGGGGAGAGAATATTGCATGATTGGTTGATTGAAAAAAAATAGAAAAGAAAAAAACATAAAAATTTGATTAGTTTTTTAGGTTGTTTGTTAGTATTTTTTAGGTTTTGATAGTTTATCTCGTGATGATGCATATTATAATTCTTAAAAGATTAATTTGTGTTGGAAGTGTGAGTAAGTATATTGGAGGATAGATAACCTTAACTGAGAATATCTTTCTGTTACAGTCCTCTTGGATCAGATGCTTGAGCTAATAAGACTCACTCATACATACTAGTACATAAAGTAATACCCTCTAGAGATTTGTTGAATACTAATCTACAGTGGGATAACTTTGGTCAGGTCATTAGTTGATACGTTGTTGACATTGAGCTTAAACGATCATGATAGACCACTTACTTGGCAATAAGGAGGAAGTTTGGACCGGAAATAGGTTGAGAGTATAATACAACCCGGACGAATCAATATTGCTGAACAAAAAAATTGAAAAAATGAAAAATAAAAAATAAAAAAACAACAAAAGAAAGCTTGGGGCTACTCGACTTTATAGGATTAACTTAGGCTGATGCTCAGGCCCGAAGCGGTCTATACTTAAAACCTAATGCCCTAAGCCAACTGGTTGGGAGTCATTGGCCTGAGTCATTGCTAAACCTAAGCATCTTGAAGTTAGGTATTTTACAGTCCCATTGAAAGAAAAAAAAAAGAAGTCTCTCGTGTATTATCCTCTTAAATCTAGAATGTTGGACCCGAAGGAGGTGCATAGGCATTTGTGCTATCATGAACCTAGAGACTGGGATGACGATGCAGATTCTGATGTTCTTTGACTAATGGGTAACACTGGATATATGTGAAATAGAGATTTAGAATGTATTGCTACAATGTTCTACACTTCTACTATTTGCATTATCATGCTATATCATATTGAGCAGAAATTTCCAATATGAAAGCGTGGAATAAAACCACTTACTTGAGGTGTTGTGTACATCATTATCCAGGACGTCAGCATGTAGGGCTATCACGCCAGGCTATCTTTGAGTAGGATTAGATTTGCTTTTGAATATCAATTAGTGGATGTAATAAAGGTCTGATGGCCTGTAATCTCGGCCCATTAGTGGCCCAATTAGTTAGTGCGCCTCCCTAGGAGCCGCCTAGCTCTTGTTATAAGGGGGCTTTCATCCTCTTCATTAGTTATGCAATAATCAAGTTATTTTCCTTTCCTTTAGTTCCTTCTTCTTCCTCAAACGATCGGGTACCTTGTGATCCTTTTGGGGTCACAACATTGGTATCAGAGTTGTTCCGATCTGCGACGGAGATGCCACCTCGCAAACAGCCGACTGCGACTGCTGAGGCGCAGTCGAAGCCGAAGGTGGCAAACATGGCCGCCAGCCCAAAGGCTGCTGACGAGAATGATATGGCGGAGATCCAAAGGCTGCTGATGGGGATGATACAACTGCAGATCGCACAAACCCAAACCACGGCCAGTCAGACAAGGGCCGCAATGACTCCGCCATCGGCCCTTCCCGCAGCAAATGGCAAAACTTCACAGGTCGCTGGTTCGAGGGGTCTTTGTGGCTCAGGGGCATGGGTTTCGAGGGGGGGCCGAGCCTCGGTTGACTAGTCTACAATTTCGACTCTACAACGGGGAAGACGACCCAGTGGAATGGATTTACAAGGCGGAGAAATTCTTCGCCTACTAGGGAGCTAACTCGGAGGCCGAACGGCTACACATCGCAGCGTTCCACTTGGATGGTGATGCCTCTGTGTGGTTCCAGTATTATGAGAAGGAAGCCTGCTATCTGACTTGGGCTTCGTTTGCTGATGAACTCTGTGTCCAATTCGCCCCCAATGAATTCCAGGAATTCAATGAAACGTTATCCAGCCTACGCAAAACCACAATGGTGAGAGCTTACTATACCAAATTTATGAAGATTGCCAATCGTCTGCCCAATTGGCCAATGGTAGCACTCGTGGGTATTTTCAAGAGGGGGTCGAAACCGGAGAATTCGGATGAGATACGACATTTCCCGTGCCACACGATGAGAGAGGTGGTGCGACATGCTCGCATTAAGGAGGAGAAGCCGGTTCAACAGGGAGAGGAGGGTGAGGGGGTCTGGCACTGAAGCCTCCTAACGGTTCAGCGCTGGGTCCTCTGCCAGCGTCTGGCCCCAACATCGATCGATCTACTTCTATCAAAGCTATCAACCCACCAGTCTGTCGCCTGACACCAGCCCAGATGGATGAGCGACGCGCCAAGGGGCTATGCTTCAAGTGCGACGAGAAAATTGTTCCCGGACACCGTTGTTCCGTTCGGGGAAGTTTACTCATCGAAGAGGCCAACGACGACATAACACACCAATCTGAGGAGGTAGCCAATGAGTATGACGACGTGCAACTTGAGATTTCAGTTCATGCCTATTCAGGCAAAATTTACTCCACTCACCATGCGTGTCCAAGGGCTCCTTAAGCGCGAACAGGTTGTTGTGCTGATTGATAGTGGATCTACTCATAACTTTATTAACGATAAGGTAGCACAGCGGCTGGGATGCTACGTGTCATACGCCAAACCATTTTACGTACTCATTGGGGACGACAAACATCTCTGGAGCTCGGGAGTGTGTGCTCAAGCCGCTCTCACGATTCAAGGTCATACCTTTATCACTGATTTATTTCTGTTACCTACAAAGGGGGCGGATGTGGTTCTGGGGGTCCAATGGCTCCATGACTTGGGCGATGTGATATGGAACTTTCGAGAATTGATAATGGATTTCGAAGTGCATGGGCAGACGGTGCGCATTCAGGTGCGCACAGGCGGTGGACTCATTCTTCAGATTTGCACCACATGGGTTATTTCTTCAACAACGGGCCCTTGTGGATGTAGAACAGGCAGAAATGCCAGAGGACATGCGCCTCCTCCTGGCTGAACATGCTGACATTTTCTCTAAACCTACTAGTCTTCCACCTGCAAGACAACATGATCATTCGATTCCGATACTTTCAGGTGCTGCTCCGACTAATGTCCGACCTTACCGCTACCCGCATGTCCAAAAGGCAAAGATTGAACGATCGGTGCAGGACATGCTACAATCAGGTATTATCCAGCCGAGTACTAATTCTTTCTTTTCACCAGTCTTATTGATTTGAAAGAAAGATGGGACATGGAGATTTTGTGTCGACTATCGTGCCTTAAATGCTATTACTATAAGGACAAGTACCCCATACCGGTTATTGAAGAATCGCTAGATGAATTGGCCCGTGCTACTGTTTTTAGTAAACTTGACTTATGCTCGGGATATCACCAGATTCGGATGCAACCTTTGGATGTTCACAAGACAGTACTCATGACGGCCATTTCGAGTTCTTGGTCATACTTTTTGGACTGACAAATGCACCAGTGACATTTCAGAGCCTAATGAATGATCTGTTCCTACCATTCCTCCGTAAGTTCGCCCTGGTATTCTTTGACAATATACTTATCTACAGCAAGTCGTGGGAGTCACACCTGGCACATCTCAGGTCGGGTTTCTCTATCTTACGGGCAAATTCATTGTTTCTAAAGTGTTCAAAATGTTCTTTTGGAAGCACACAAATTGAGTATTTGGGCCATCTTATTTCTCACGATGGGATGGCCACCGACCCGTCAAAGGTTTCCGCCATGATGTCTTGGCCGGCACCAACATGTGTCAAGGGCCTTCGTGGGTTTCTGGGGTTGATAGGCTATTATCGCCGCTTCATCAGTCAGTACGGAGTTATTGCTGGGCCGCTCACTACACTACTTAAAAAGGGGGCCTTTACATGGATAATGAGACTCAGGCAGCTTTTCAGAGTTTGAAATAGGCCATGGTCACAGTGCCCGTTCTGATTTTACCAGACTTCACTCTTCCATTTGTGGTGGAATAGGATGCCTCTGATACGGGCCTTGGGGCGGTCCTATTGCAGAACGATTGACCCGTGGCGTTCTTCAGTAAATCTCTCTTGGGTCACTCCTTGGCCCTCTCGGCATATGAGAAAGAAATGCTTGCCATTGTCCATGCCGTGACTAAGTGGCGGTCTTATCTACTGGGTCACCGATTTCTTATCCGTACAGATCATCAGCCCCTGAAGTATTTTCTGGAGCAGCGGGTGTCTACACCAGCAGAGCAACGCTAGGTCAGCAAGTTATTGGGGTATGACAATGAAGTAGTCCACAAGAAGGGGTTAGAGAACACAGTGGCTGATGCTCTCTCGCATGCTTGGCGTTATCTGTGCCGAGTTGTCCCTTCCTTCCGGAACTACGTCGGGTGTATGTAGAGGACCTTTATACTCAGCACTTGATTGTGCGGTTGTAGGAGAACCCATCGGCGGAACCTTCCTTCATTTAGCAAGAGGATATTTTGTTATGGAAAGGACGATTATGGGTGCCAGACACTTCGGATTTGCGTCGATGCATATTATCACACTTCCATGATACCCCGATTGCAGGTCATGAGGGGTCATTTCGGACGTACAAGCGGGTGAGCCAGATTTTTCTTTGGCTTGGACTCAGGCGAGCAGTTCTGGATTATGTGGCCACATGGGACATTTGTCAGAGGGCTAAGGCGGAAACAACCTTACCAAACGGTCTACTTAAGCCTCTTCCCATTCCTGATCGAATCTACGAAGATATTTCGATGGACTTCATAGAAGCATTGCCGGTCGTTCAAGGGAAATCTGTCATACTAGTTGTCGTGGACCGTTTATCGAAATATGCTCATTTATGTGCTTTGAGCCATCCCTTCACTGCTCGGATTGTTGCTGAAATCTATGTGAAGGACATCGCTAAGTTGCATGGCATGCCCCGGACCATTGTCTCGGACAGGGATAGGGTCTTCCTCTCCAATTTTTGGCGCGAATTCTTTGGTCTCCAGGGCACGACATTTCACATGGGCACTGCCTATCACCCGCAGTCGGATGGACAAACCGAGGTGATCAACCGGTTTTTGGAGTAGTATTTGCAATGTTTTGTCAGGGATCAGCCTCGCAGGTGGTTACAACTCCTACCGTGGGCTGAATGGTCGTATAGCATGGCCTATCACACGCGGGCCGGTTTTACACCGTTTGAAGTAGTATACAGCCGGCCTCCACCTACTGTGCTTTCCTATGTGCCTCAGCAATCTTCTATTGTAGAAGCAGATTTATGACAAATAGCGTACCGATAGGGAATTCCAGGTCGACGATTTGGTCTACCTGTCTGTCAGTCCTCAGCGCCAATTAAGAATCTATATAAAAGAGCGAGAGAGAGATATGATACACTAGTTTATTTTGTGGTGGATTCGAAACCTTGGTACTTCTCCATATTAGTTAAACTTGTTTTAATTAGCTAAAGTTTGTTGCTTTCTTAGAATTAAATCACAACAAACTTTTCTTTCTTTTAAGTTTGGTAGATTATTCATCCATCCCTGAGGTTCGACAACCCTTAAATACTCATTGTAGTACAATTGCCTTATGCCCTTGCAAGGGTTTAAATATTAAAGGATCAAGTCCTAGAATGAAAGGCTAGTTGGGATACCATCATCCCATTGGTAGAATTTTCATAGATAATAGTTTTAATGTTTGTATTGCTATTGCACCATATGAAGCTTTGTATGGAAGAAAATGTCGATCCCCAACCAATTGGGATGAAGTTGAGGAAAAGAAGATTGTGGTGATTAATTATGCACGTCCAAGGTGCATGAGGTCAGACAGAAACTTCAAGTTGCCCATGATAGGCAAAAGAAGTATTTGGATAAGCGTCGAAGACAACTTGAGTTTGTAGAAGGCAACTCGGTGTATCTCAAAGGGTCGCCACTTAAGGGGGTGGCAAGATTTGGGATCAAAGGGTAATTAAGCCCTCAAACGTTGGATGCTTTAAGATCTTGGAACGGATTGAGTTGCATGCTTACAAGTTAGAATTACCTAAATAGCTAGTTGATGTGCATAAGTGTTCCATGTGCAAATGCTAAAAAAGGAGAAGTGAATACACGAAGGAAAGGAAATCTGGATCGTAAATGTGGAAGCATTGGAATTAGAATAGGATTTGACTTTAAAGAAAAACCATTTCAGATCTTGGACAGAAAAGAGAAGGAATTGAGAAATAAAAAGATATCTAGGGTTTTGGATCTTTGGAAGAGGAGAATTAGGATGCGGGTTCTCACCTCGACTTTGAAGGTAGGAAAGCCAATAACTCATATTGATCTTAGAAGTGCCCTTGTGATTGGCCTGGGTTTCCGAAGTTGTTGTGGTTGCATGTTGTGAATAATGATTGGATTATTATAGATCTTGTTGTTTGATTTCTTCTTGACAATGATTCATAATATTAAGGTTGATCTCATAGAAAAGAACACTAAAGGTTGATGTCGATGTCTTTTATGCATGTATGAATTATGTCTATGCATAAAGTTATTTCTTTGATGAATGCACACCATTGTGACGATAAATAACATGTTCGTGGGAGGGAAAGTTAAATCGTTAGGCATGACTCATATAATTGATGCATACTTTATTCTACGTATGGATGAGAAATATTAAGATTGGTATAATCGTTGAATGACTTCTATGGTGGATACATAGCTGAATACCTTGTATGATTTCCTTGTTTGTTTCACGATCAAACTAGGACATAAGGTCATTTCAATCTATCAATTTGGGCTATGCAAGGTAGAGGATTGAATGATTGGAACGGGAAGAATGAATTTGGATTATGAGAAATGACACTCATTGACTCTAGATGGATGTGTGTGCACTATTTTGAAGTAAGAGACGGTTGTTGTATACATTAGACTCTTAGAAGAAATGCTTCTATGGAAATTTGGGAAGGTGGTCATGCCCATGACACTGAATGGGTGTCTTAGATATCATTTGAAAGTTATTATCAAATATTTGATGTTAAGTTTAAACCCAAGAAGGAAAGAAAGTTCTTTAAATAAAAGAATGCTTTGTTGAATTTCAAGGATGAAATTCCTTTCAAGAAGGAAAGACTATATAATACAAAATTATTTTAATTTAGGATTTAGGGATTAATAAGTTTTGAGACTCATGTATTGGACATATAAGAGGGGATACTTATATATTTGTGAGACTCGTTAGAGATGTTACAACTTGGATCAACGATTATACAAAGCTGCGAAGTGGCTAAAGTATGGCCCAAGTACATGAAAATCATTGTATACTCTCTTTGGCATATCTCCCTGATTGCTTGGAGACTACCTCTTAAATATATACTTTTGAAAGTCTCAGAGAGACGGTCGTAACAGTACCAAGTTTACATGATTCCGAGTTTGGGATCAAAAGTTATAGCAATTGCAAGAATTGTCTGTGGCAGCCCACCAACAATCGGGTTGTCAGTAGACCAGAGAGCGCAATCCATTATGGTTTTGGTTGTGGGTCAGTTACATTTTGGCATAACTACCTTATTTTGCCCTTTTTGGCTCGGTTTGGGGAAAATCTTAGACTTGAAGAGGAGGAAGACAGCTACGGTTTGATGATTCTATGACAAAGCAAGGAACTTTGGCAGCCAAAAAGATGGAGATCAGACCCAAGAGCGATTGGAGGGAGATTAAAAGGTTTTCTCCATCAATTATGGTAGGAATCGCTAATTTAAACCCAATGATGTGTTTAGTGGCATAAAGCTTGTATTTTTTTAGAATGAAATCAACATCCTAACGTTTGTGGAGATTATCTATAAGATCTATTATGTGTTAATGATTGAGATATTGCATAAATGGATGATGTATGTAATTGATGCATAATCTATACGATCTATTATGTATTAATGGTTAAGATATTGCATGAACGATATGAAGATCCCGTGATTACTTGATATTATCGTGGAATAAAACTTTGATGCTATTTGATATGTTATTACTACTCCTATGTAGGGGTGCAACTTTTGCGGGCCGGCCCGCAAGCCCGACCCTACCCGGCCCATTAAATAACGGGTATGGGCCAGAATTTTAAGGCTTAGGGCCGGGCCGGGCCGCAAAATTTAAAGCCCGTTAAATTTAGGGCCAGGTAAGGGCCCAGATAAAAAAAAACGGGCTAAGCCCATAGCCCAAATAAAAAAAAACTTGGATATATATTGAATTGCTGTCCCCGGTTTGCAAAACCTAGCTCGCTTTACCCCAGCCTTGCGGCCACCTTCACCTCTCGTGCCTCGTCTTCTCCGGAGCTCCAAACCTCAGCCTTGCGGCTTCCTTATCGCCTCTCCTGACCTCGTCTTTCTCCAGACCTCCACCATCATGGCTCCCATCCCCGTCGGTGTCTTCCATGCCGGCCCCATGCAGACCACCCTCTCCTTCGCCAAGTGGAGCCGCGCCCAGAAGACCTCCCCCATCATGGCTCCCATCCCCATCGGTGTCTCCCACGCCGACCCCATGCAGACCTCCCCCTCCTCCGCCAAGCGGATCCCCACCCAGGAAGTCTGGGCGCAGCTCCGGGTGGTCGCCGGCGAGGAGGAGCAGCAGCTGGAGTTTGACCCCGCTGCTCCGCCGCCGTTCAATATAAGGGACGTCCGGGTTACCATTCCCAAGCATTGCTAGGTCAAGGACCCCTCGAAGTCCCTGAGCTATGTTGAGCGCGATCTCTGTTGTCGTTGCGCTGGCCGTCGGAGTGGAGTCTTACTTCCAAAAAGACTGGTCTTTTTGGAAGTAAGGAAAGCATATCCTTCTTTTTTTATCTCATTTTTTTTTCTAAATGTAATGTGCAGAGTTTTGTTGGGCATGGAGAGTCAATAAACAAGATCAGGACGCAGGCTTTGAAGCCTTCTCTGATAGTATCTGCAAGTAAGGTAAATTTAACATTTTTTAGTGAGTGCTTATTGGATTATATTGGTCTTATGAGTAATGCTATGATCATGTTTTTAGTGAATGAATGATGCGACGTCTCTGTATCTGTAAATAGGATGAGTCGGTTCGATTGTGGAACGTGCATACTGGGTGGTCACATGAATGAAATTTTAACTGTGGTTAGTACGACCATAGGTTGCACAATTTATTTTCTTAATACTGAATGCTTCGTGCGAGTGAAGGAGCAAAATAGAATGATTTGAAATTGGGAAGTATTATTCTGTTTTTACAGGACTTCCTTCCATCTGACATCTATCGCATGCGAGTTATGGTATGGATAACACAGTTAAGATTTGGATGTGGTATGGATAACACAGTTGTACATGAAAAGATTATGATGTCATTTATTGTCATCCGCAGAGTTCTGAACATGTTGAGAAATCTTTCACATGGACTGACCTTCCATCCAAATTTCCTACAAAATATGTTCAGTTTCCTGTGAGTGTTCCTTACACATTATATCCCTGCGCAAGCATGAGAAGATGTTATCATGGAATCTTCACTAATTTCTACTTTGTTCAGGTTTTCATAGCTTCAATTCACTCAAATTATGTTGATTGCAATAGATGGCTTGGAGACTTTGGACTGTCAAAGGTGAGCTATGTTTACTAAAATGTAGTTGCTTGTTCTGGCTTGGAAGGATGTTTATAGTTTTTATCTTTTGGATTATAATGATTATTTGAAGTACCAAGTTATTGTTTGTGTGTTCTGAGTCATTACAAACTTATATGTCCTTATTCAGTAGAGATAAAAAATAAGGTGACATGGATCTCTTTCATTTTGGATAACAGAGTGTAGACAATGAGACAGTATTGTGGGAGCCAAAAATGAAAGAACAGAGTCCTGGAGAGGTAAATTTATTGAACTCAATTTTTTCATTTTGCAGCTATAATAAGCAATTTATTGATCTCATTTGTTTTGACTCGAAATAAATCTTAACTAATATATGGTCATGTGATATTTTTCAAAACTGAATAACAAAGGCAGTGGTGTGGTCCATTGTAGGGTGTCGTCGACATACTTCAGAAGTACCCGGTGCCTGAATATGGTTCATAAAATTTTCTTGTGATTTCCATTACAATGCAGCGGCAATTGGGTAAGTCAAAGTGTTTAATGTTATGTGCTAAACTAATATTGCATGATATCCATCATACAGACTGTTGGAAGATGGAGGCACTATGTTTACTTTTGATAAAGCCAACAAGAAAAATTGCTTCAAATCTATTTTGAGAATCCACCATCCTGCCTTTTACTGGAAGGCATGAATTCCTTGCTTCTTTTCATCAAAGTTTCTGGTAGATAATAGACTCCCATTTTTTGACAAGCATCTATAATGGTCTAAATAGAATGAAACTTGACTGACCGGTCGCGAGCCAGGCAGATTTAGGCCTGGCAGACACATCAATGGTGATTTTCTTTTGTTGATGACAAGGAAGGCCTACTTAATTTGTTCCTGGTGACAACAATTATCTTTTCTGGTTATTCTCTTTTACAAATGTGACAAGTAGTAAAATATCACTACTTTTGCTTCTTCTGGATGATTAAGTACCATTTCTTGCAGATATTCATTGCCAACAGGGATCTTAAGCACCCTGGTACCCTTCATAAGAATAAAAAGTTTGTATTATGATCTTCATTCACAGGCATTTCTAGCCCCTTGCAATTCACAATTACTTGTTGACCAAAGATACTGTAAGTGACCGAAATATTATCTACATGTACCTGATGATTATCAGGGGTTGGTGGACCCCAATGTTTTTAACTGCGGGGATAGCATCTGCCAAATATTTCTATCGGCACATTTTGAGGAAAAATACTATAACACAAGCTCGTCGAAACATTTCCCGCCACTATGATTTGCACAACTGTGCAAAATTTTTCTTCTCATTGAAAAAGTAAGGCCCTTTTCTTAAACTGCACGTTGAAGGTTTTCTGATAAGTTACTGGCTTTTCTTCTCAGTGTTTACACCGTTTCAAGAAAACTCTAGGCCAGAGTTCAAAGCAAGCATGAAATTCCAGACTCTGGTCAACCTTTGTTTTGGAATCCTCTTCTCTTTACATTTAATTTGTTGTAATTTCTCTATTTTTGTTTTTGTACTACATTTAATTTGTTGAAATCCTCTTCCATCTTATGTTGATTGTGAACTCTCAGTCTCAGAGGGTGAACTCTCAGTCTCATAGTCATATGTTGATTGTTTAACTTCAAAATCTATTGTCATGTGGATAAATTTTACAGGCAGGAGCACCGTTCGGTGCTTGTAACATGAGTAATACAACATCTTTCAAGGGAGATTGGGTCACAAAAATTCTATGCCAATTGAAAGGCCTGAAAGCCCGCAGCCCTACCCAAAGCCCGCTTAGGGATAGGGCCGGGCCATTTTTTTGGAATTGCCTTAGGGCTTGGGCCGAGGTTCTAGCTGTTAGGGCTCGAGTCGGGCCAACCTCCGGCCCGTAATAGCCCGACCCGCTTGCACCCCTACTCCTATGACTTGGTACATATCAAGATTTAGATCTGTTGGTCAACACAAGACCCTTTTTTACGTTGGCAACTTGCATATTCACCATCATGCCCACCGACAATAGGGTTGTCGGTGAAGTTGTCCATGGACCAGGTTATCCTCTCTAGTCCATTTACAACTCATGTATACGCCATTGTTCAGTTGGTGGTGTTGTTGGGGAACTTGGATAACATAGCATGTTATGACCATGAGAATGATGTTTATGCATAATGGATGACATGAAAATGATGATTCATGCTTATTTTGTGATAGAAGCATAGGAAATACTGATACTAGGGTAGAGATCTGTGCGTACATTAACAATGATGAATAAGTCATAGTGGAGTCTACCTTGGGAAGGGGCTAATGGACTAATGAACTTAGTAATCTTCGATGATACCTGGAAGAACGCTATATGTTGATGTAGTGGGATTAAGTGTGATCATTAGAGTGAGCACTTATGAAATAGATCAGGTGTGATCCTCGAGGAGGAGCACCAAGTGTTCTAGACGAGAACTATTTGATGATTGAACTATATGGGGTTTGATCCATAATTTATAGCATCTCGGTGTGATCGTGTGGAAGGAGCACAATGGGCTACAAGTTGGCTAGAGATTTAAGCATGCTAAATATTGGGTGATTCAACATCATGGTGATATGTGCCTAATTGGTGGGAACCATGGATTCCCTTCCTGATCTGATCTCAAATTGTGGATAAAATGATGATAAGTGAGCATCCTCATAAGGGCGAGTCCTATAGATGTGTTTGGTGGAGGAGAGCCTCCTTGTGAGACAGCGATACGTAAAGATCCTTGTGAGGGTTGTTTGACATTGTCATAGTGATGATTACATTTATGTGATGATGTGGTTATGTGATGTATCGTATTTAATGAACTATTATTATATTGTTAGCCAATCATACTGGATATGAAAATACTCGACAAATCTATTTTGGACCGTTAATAAGTGACTTGGGAGTTAGCGTTGGAGATGCATTGATGCTAGTTAGCTTGTTAAAGTGTACTTTAGCTTCCATATTAAATGTATTCATGTGAGAGCCTTTGTAATTTAATTACTATTCTTCTAGTTGAGATAGTGTGGTTGTGTATGGACTCGATCAGGAGTGGCTTTTTTGGCTTGGGCGATTGAATTAGTTTATGTACTCTAATGTTTTATTTAATGTGATTGCAAAACCATTGGAACACCCAGGGAGCATGTTTTTTTTCATGTTTATCACGTTGGATATCCACTACATTTCAATAATTTCCCACGATAAATATTTTATGAGAACCTAGGGTGTTACAACCCAATTTAGCACTCTCCGTAGATCTTACCTTATCATACCCCACCTGAAATAGCTTTAGTATCTTCGTATCTTCTAGAATTACCATACAACGAACCTAGACATAAAACGTAAAACCTTATATAAACCATTGTTTCATCTTCACCCATAGTGCAACTACACCAACCTTCAGGTACAATCTCTCTTTATCTCTCTCTCTCTCTCTCTCTCCTTTCACTATGACCTCCCTTTTCCCTTTTCCCTTCTTCTTTTTCTTCTGTTCTTCTTCTTCGTGCTTTTCTTTTTCATCTCTTGCACCGGCAGCCAGTGACCTAGTAGACATGCTAGCGCCACTTCTCCTTCTTTTCTAATTTTTTCTTTTTCTTTTCCTTCTTCTCTTCCTCCGGTTTTTGCTTTTATTTTACTCCTCTTCTTCTTCTTCTTTCTCTCTTCTCTTTTCTCCTATTCTATCTTCTCCGGCACTGACTGCCGCCAACAAAGTCGCCACCGTAGGCACCAGCTCCTCTCTTCCCTCTTTCTTTTGTTTTTTTTTCTTCTTTATTTTTTCCTTCTCTCTTCTTTTATTTTTTCCCTCTATCTCTCTTGGTGTGACGATTGCCAACAATTTTTTACTTTTTTTCTTGTGACTTTTATTTCTTTTTTGTATTGTATAATTTGTTGATTTTCCTCTTCACATCATATACCCTAACAGCCTATTTGGTAAGGTTTTTTCTATGTTTTTGTCCTAAATTTTGGTTTTGGGGATGGGGACGGGCCCAAAAACCCGGTAGCCTTGCGAGGAATTATATTCTATTGAGTGATTGATGGTTTAATTATACTCCAAAGAGTGAGTCCATTCTGTTTGATGATTTATTTGTACTCTAAAGAGTGAGTCTATTTCGGTAAAAGATACCTTAAAACCTTTGACTGTTGCGACCCCTATTCTTTTAAAAAATTGCTCATGACTGTTTTCTCCACTAGAGACTTTGCGAGGATCGGTCCGAAGTGTATTCCTAGTATGCTCATTAAAGCCATTGCTAGATCTTGCGAGGTCTCTCATTAGTTATGCCCGAAGGGAAGTACTATACGTACATTAGGCTATTGACATTACGGAAGGTCATCAGTCTCCGCCCATCGTGTCTGTAAGCACTGGTGGAGCTAACATCCTAGACACGTAACAGGGTTCCAAATAGAGAACTCCTAGGGTGGTTCTGGTATTATTATTTGGTCACTTGCGAGTGATAAGTTCAGCAGTAGAAATTGTAACTTCTTGAACTATAGATGCCTCGAGCCTTTGGTAAAATTGTTATTCTCTCCTTACATATATGATTGGTCGGATTCTTATTAATGTTTGTTCCCTATACTTGCGAGTTGGGATTGTTAATGTTGACTAACCTTTCTGTTCAGGGGTTGTAAACCGTGTGATCAGTCCTTCGGTTATTATATATTCCTGTTCCTATTGAGTAACCCATTCTTCATGTTATTTATTGTGTCTCGGGTGGGTTTTTACATCCTACTAGGTATTTCTGCGGAATACTCATGTATCCTCTTATGCAGGCATGAAAGAGCAGTGATACAGGACGATTACAGGACAGGAAGGTGGCGTAGAAGCTTGAAGATGATTAGAAATTTTTTTATTATTTGCTTAGTTTGATATTTGCTGGCCGTTGTGTGCCATAGCTTTTATGATTTCTTTTGGTTGATAATTTATGATATTTGCTCTAATAAAGTCTAAGTAGGTTTCATGCATTTACAATGTTTTATTTTGAGATTGGATGATGAGTTCCCACGTTCTTGAGTGATCTTGGTATTGGCGATTGCACATCCTTTCGAGATGATGTAATTGGCCGGTTGATTCGATTATACGAAGTCGCGTCCTAGAGTTCCTACCTCACCAAAGATGGTAATTAAGAAGACTTCCGCACTCCGATCGAGGAGGGGGATTTTGAGGTGTGACAGCATAGTATTGGAGCTCATAACATCGGTACTCTAGAGTCATCAGTCTTAAAAGAACATTGTAATGTAAGAAATGATGTAGTAGAACTTGAGTGAGATTAGTGAAAGATTCAGGAGAACCTTACCCTATAAAAAGATGTTTGGTTGAGTGCTTGCTTTGTACTGTTTATTGTTGTGCTTTCGTGTGAGATGGCCTCTTAGGAGTCAGAGGAATAAGGGATGAATTAAAAATTGAGCTATATGTAAGATTTCTAATTTATCTTCTTTCTTTGACTATAGATTATCGACGATGGTGAACCCAGGAGCGCGTGGTAGACAACCGAACGTGTCGGTGAATCCTTCGCGGGAAGAAAGAGGTAGCCAGAACATGACAGATATGATGAGACAATTGGCCGTGGAGATCCGGAACACTGGAGGAGCTAGAGGAAATGAAAAAGCACCTAGTTTGGAATGATTTAAGAGAGCTGGACCTGAGTTCTCAGGAGAGGACAACCTTGAGAAAGCTGAGCGTTGGATGGTTGAGGTGGAGAAGTTGTTTAAGGGGATGAAGGTGCCTATTGTTGACCGGGTTACTTTCGCGACTTTCCTTTTTGTCGGAGAAGCTACCTTCTGGTGGAAGTCTGCAGAAAGAAATAATTTCTGAGAAGGCCAGGATATTACTTGGGAGGAGTTCAAGCAGGTCTTCAATATGAAGTATTTTCCGCCACATATTCAGAGACGCAAGGAGAAAGAATTTTTGGAGTTGGTACAAGGATCCATGTCTATACTTCATTACGAGACTAAGTTCGAGCAGTTGTAGCGTTTTGCTACTGATGCTTGTCCAAATAGATTGGTGAAAGCTCAGAGGTATGTAGATGGGCTAAAGGATGGACTGAGAGAGATGGTGTTGGCTTCTCAGCCACCTACTGTTGCGAAGGCGATTGAGCTAGCTTCCATTTTGGAAGATGACTTTAAGAGGACCATGGAGAGGAAGAACAACCAGGTCAAGAACTCGGACAACAAGTTGAAACGTCCATTCAAGCAGTAGAACCGGACTGATGTTCTGAATCGTCAGATACCAATGAGATAGGTCATATTTTGCCTTATTGTCCTAATCGTGAGAAGAAGGCTGTAGCTGAGACGAATAAGTAGGCACAAGCGAGGATCTTTGCGATGACGTCAGAGGACGCGCGGGCTTCTAATGAGGTCATCGAAGGTAATCTTCTAGTCCTCAATAGCCTTGCTAGAGTTTTAATAGATCTAGGAGCTTCGAGAATGTTCATTTCGTCTATTTTGTCCTTGAGTTTAGAGAAGCCATTGTCTAAACTTAATTATGATTTGTTGATTGCTGCACATGTTGGGGACTCGGTTATAGCAAATGAGTTTCTTGAGAAATCTCCTGTGATAGTAGGGGATCAGGTGTTGTGTGCTTATTTGATTGTAATTGATGTGTATGATTTTGATGTTATCTTGGGAATGTATTGGTTAGCCAATTACGGAGCAAATGTAGATTGTAGTAAGAAGAAGGTCTACTTTAGAATTTCTGGCGAGAAAGAGTTGGTTTTCCAGGGGATACGAATGAGAAAGAAGAATTGTATTATATCAGCAGTAAGAGCTCGAAAACTTATGGCTAGTGGATGTAGTGCCTATCGAGCAAGTGTGATGCCCTTAGAGACACCTACCCCAAAGATTAAGGAAATTGAGGTAGTACGAGATTTTCCAGATGTCTTTTCAGAGGAGTTACCTGGTTTGCCACCAAAGAGAGAGATTGACTTTAATATTGATTTGATATTGGGAACAGCACCCATATCAAAAGCGTCATACCGGATGGCACCAGCAGAGTTAAAAGAGTAGTTGCAGGAACTATTGGATAAGCGGCTTATTCGGCCTAGTGTTTCACCATGGGGTGGACTAGTATTATTTGTGAAGAAAAAGGATGGATCAATGAGATTGTGTATTGATTATCGCATGTTGAATCAAGTCACCGTGAGGAATAAATACCCGTTGCCCAGGATCGATGATCTGTTTTATCAGTTACAATCTGCAAAAGTTTTCTCCAGGATTGATCTGAGATCGGGTTATCATCAATTGCTGATTAAGGAAGAGGACATATCCAAGACTACGTTTAGGACCAGATATGGACACTACAAATTCTTGGTGATGCCATTTGGATTGATGAATGCACTAGCAGCATTCATGGATATGATGAAAAGGATCTTTGTTGATCTATTGGATCAGTTTGTAGTAGTATTTGTGGATGACATCTTGGTGTATTCAGCGAGCTGGGAGGAGCACAGGGAACACTTAGCTCACTTATTATGGTTGGATAGAGTAAACTTCCTTGGACATGTAATATCTAAGGATGGAGTATCAGTAGATCCAGCAAAGGTAGAGGCGTGTTGAATTGGAAACGGCCGAGGAGTGTTACAGAAATTTGGAGTTTCTTGGGATTGGCAGGATACTACCAAAGATTCATAGAAGGGTTCTCACGTTTGGCATTGCCAATGACTAAGTTGACTCGAAAAGGAGTGAAGTTTGTGTGGGATGATGCATGTGATAAGAGCTTCAATGAACTGAAGAGAAGGTTGACTTCAACACCGATTCTAACCTTGCCATTAGGATCAGGAGGTTTCGTCATCTATAGTGATGCCTAAAGTGTGGTTTGGGATGTGTATTAATGCAACACGGGCGTGTAGTGGCATACACATCTAGGCAATTGAAGATTCATGAGCAAAACTAGCCGACACATGATTTGGAGTTGGCAGCAGTGGTGTTTGCATTGAAGATTTGGAGACACTACCTATACGAAGAAACTTTTGAAGTATATACTGACCACAAGAGTTTGAAGTACATCTTTTCCCAAAAGGACTTGAATATGAGATAGAGGCGATGGTTGGAGTATTTGAAAGATTACGATTTTTCAATCTATTATCACCCATGAAAAGCAAATGTAGTAGCAGGTGCATTGAGTAGAAAGACTGGAATAGTTGCGAACATGATGGTGCATGAATGGAAGCTGATGCATAGATTGGGGGAGTGTCATTTGGAATGGCCAACCTCACAACGGACATCGTTGCTCGAAAATATTTCAATTAGATCAGCTATATACGAGAAGGTGCTCGAAGCATAAAAGGTGAACCCCCAAATACAGAAAATGTTGGACAAGCCAGATTTTGGAAAAGGGGCAGATGAAAGTATTCGTTTCAGAGGAAGATTAGTTGTACCCAAAGATGCAGAATTGAGGCAAGAGATTCTTTGAGAAGCTCATCATTCTCAGTATACCATCCATCCATGAGAAACAAAGCTGTATCAAGACCTCAAGAGGAATTCGTGGTGGAATGGAATGAAAAGGGATATCGGAAAGTTTGTGTCTAAATGCTTGACCTGTCAACAAGTGAAGGCAAAACATCATAGACCGCCTGGGTTGTTACAACCATTAGAAATTCCACAATGGAAATGGGAGCATATCAAGATGGATTTTGTGGTAGCTTTGTCGAAAACGCAGAAATAGAAGGATGCTATTTGGGTTATAGTGGATCGACACACTAAGGCTGCACATTTTCTTCCAATTTGGTGGTAGCAGAATCTTGAAAGTTTAGCAGAGTTGTACATCAGGGAGATTGTGAGACTTCATGGTACACTATTATCCATTGTGTCTGACAGAGATACACGGTTCACGTCGAGAACATGGAAGAGTATACAGGTTGCTGATATATGCAAAATATACACATTTTTATATGCCTTTCTACCTATTTGTTAGTCATATTTTTAGTTAAAGTAAGGATAATTAATGTTTATCTGTGTTAAGTGAGTAATTAGGAGTTTAATGAATAAATGCGCTTAATTGATTAATTTAGATGCGTTAATTAGATTTATTGGATTTATATTTTATAATGTGTCAAAATGATGTTTGATTTTATTTATGCAGGTTTGGAGAGTCCAGATTCAGCGCGTAAAAGTGGAGCACGTCAAACGGGTTTTGAAGATCCGGCGGCTGAGATTAATACGGCGGGTTTTAAATAAGAAAAAGAAAAAAAAAGAGGAATTGAACTGAATCGACCGGTTCCGGTTCGGTTCAGAAAAGAAAAAGAAAAATGAAGACAGCCCGAGCCGAAGCTCGGGTGCTCGGGCCTTCATCTCAGTCGAACAGAGCGATGCTCTGTTTTGATGAGCTCGTCGGCGAAAGAGTGGCCTGGGCTGGACGGCGGCGAGCTGGGCCTCGGCGGCAAGTCTCGACGGCGGCTTAGGATGGCGAGGCTGGCAAGGGTCGAGAGACGAGATGGCCACGACAGAGGATCTGGGCTCGATCGATTTGAAGACGACGGTGGCGAGGATGGCCCCGAGCCATGGATGGCGGCGGTCGGAGCTCGAGACGGCGCCGGAGAAGAAGTAACTCGACGGCAAGGATGAACAGAGTGCTCGATTTGGAAAAATCCCCAATTTGGAAAGCTCAGATTGGGGAACCAAATCGGGGAAAATTGAGTTGGGCTTTTGATCGAAATGAGGAAATTTGGGATTTTTACTAAAAAAATCTGGACGGGATTGGAGGTAATTCGGGCTGCAACCTGTTGGGTTAGAAAGTTACTGATTTGGGGGAATTCGGGAGATATAAAACAGAAGGGAGGCTGTCTGCTGCTGGGTTCGAAAGGTTTTGGAACGGACGGCTGGACAGAGGAGAAAACAGAGCTCAGCGTTTCAGGGTACTGATCCGGCCGTGCACAAGGAAGAGGTGTGGTGGCTTTTGGGTGGTAGCGACGGCTCTGTTGAGAGATCGAAAGATCGGGAGAGAGCCGGCTGTGCTGTGGAAGGAGAAAAGGGGGGTGCTGTCAGTGGCGTGGCTCTGTCTGTGGAAGAGGGGTCTCCGGCCGTGGTGGATTGGAGGAAGGAGCTCTGTCGGTTCGAAGGAGCTCTGTGCTGTGGTGGTCGGCGGGGTGCTGTGCAGACGGGGTAGAGGAGTAGAGGCGGATCTGTTCTGAAAGGTCGACTATTCTGTAGAGAGAACAAGAGACAGAAAGAGACTGCTCGTCAAGAGGAGCACTGATTGCAATCAAAACAGTTATGAATTGAAACCTCGGAAGTCGAGACAGCACTGGATTTTGTCTTGCTCGAAAGAGGAGTTGTTTTGTTCTGTCTGTGGAGAGGAAGAGGTCGGCTGTGCAGAAGAAGAAGAGCAGTGCTGTCGGAGAGAAAAAAAAAGGGTTGCTTTGATTTGGCGAGAAGGGGACTGTCTGTTCTATTCGAGAGAAAGAGCAGAACAGTTGAGGCGTGCAATCGAGAGATTGTTGCAGAAGGTGGATGAAAGAGGAAAGCAGGACGGGATTACAGACGGACTGAAAACAGCAAACAGGATTTTTATTATTATTTTATCTTTTGTTTAATTAATTTCTGTGTTTTTAGTTTAGTTGAACAATTGATTGCTTAAAAAGAAAATAAAAATTAAAACTTTTCATTTCATTGTTGCTTGCTACATACTCTAGAATTAGGTTGAATATCTTACTAAGTCTCTGAGGGATCGACCTCGTAGCCACTATTCTGCATTAAATTCGTGCGCTTGCGAGTATTATATTAAAATTTACATCAAGTTTTTGGCGCCGCTGCCGGGGACTACGTAGGATAATTTACCGTATTCTTTGAGTAGTTTAGTTTCAATTTAAGTTGGTCTAATTTGTGTTGCTTATTAGTGTTTTGTCTTTTTGTAGGAGTAAGAGAAGACGTGAAATTCTCGCCAACGTTGGAAGGCCACCCCTTCCCCTCGTTTGCATTCTTTTACCTTCTCTTTTAATTTTTCTAGGTGCTTGGTATTTTTATATTGCTTTCTGTGATTGCATGCTTGTGTTAGTTACGATTTTTTAGGTTTGTTCTAGGTATTTAATTTTTAGTGCTGTTAATTAGTGTATGCTTGGTCGTCGGTCACTGGGTGAAAAGCTTGCACCTCTTGACCTAGAAATTGAAAGAACTTTTAAAGCAAGACTCAAACATACAATGGATGTTACAAATGCAATTAGGTAACATGGAAAATGAGAATGTGAGGAAGACATTAAAAGATTATTCATCCCCCATTCAATTCAACTCACCTTCCTGCATAGTGTTGCCGCTCACCACGGCACACCACTTCGAGTTGAAACTAGGGGTGATGCAACTTTTGCCCACATTCTATGGTTCCAATAAAGAAGATCCTTATAATCATGTTAAAGAGTTCCTTGACATTTGTGCTACATTTAAATTCCAAAATTTCTCTGATGAATCTGTTAGGTTGCGCCTCTTTCCCTTTTCTTTGAAAGAAAAAGCGAAAGCATGGTTGAACTCTTTAGAAGTTGGAACAATTAGGAGTTGGGATCAATTAGCTGAAAAATTTTTGAACAAATTCTTCCCTGTTCATAAAACTCATGCCCTTCGTAGAGAAATTACAAATTTCATGCAGAAGGAGGGTGAACACTTTTATGAGTGTTGGGAAAGATGGAAGAATTTGCTCCTTAAGTGTCCACACCATGGATTTTTAAAGTGGCAACAAGTTCAATTCTTCTATGACGGTTTAACACCTCAGAACTGTCAAATGGTTGATGCCGCTAGTGGTGGGTCAGTTATGATGAAGAGTGCCAAAGAAGCATGGGATTTTATTGAGACTCTATGCGAGAATTCTCATCAATGGGATTTCTTAAGTAGAGTTGACAGAACGTTTCCTTTTCAAAAGAAAGGAGGCGTATATGAGGTAGATAATAAAGCACATTTGATTTCCAAGATCGACAGCCTGACACAACGCTTTGATGCGTTGATGTCTGCTGGTGGGCCCCAAATGCCATCACATGTCAATGTGTGTGCTATTTGCTCTAACCCTTCCCATGTTACACAAAACTGTCCCTCTAACACCTCTGGAGTGGAATACAATAGTGATCAGGCTAATGCTATAAATGCCTTTCCTCGACCTGGCAATAACCCATATTCGGAAACTTATAACCCAGGTTGGGCAAGGCATCCCAATTTTTCATGGTCCAAAGGACCGCATCAAGGAGGACCACCAGGGTACCCTCCCAATCAGTCTTACCCTCAACAAGTTCAAACATTCCCTACACAACCCAAGAAACCATCTCTTGAGGATACTTTGAATTTGTTCATGCAAAGCTCTCTACAATTTCAAAAAGATATCCAACATTCTTTATATGCCAACTCACAAGTAATTGCGAAGCTGGAACTTCAAATGGGTCAATTGGCTTCTGCATTAAATGAGAGGGAAAAAGGTAGGTTTCCTAGTCAACCTGTAGCTAATCCCAAAGGACAATTTGAAGTGGGATCGAATTCTTGTCAAGACCAACCTCCAGCGCAAGTAAAAGCCATAACTACACTTAGGAGTGGAAAACAGATTGACAACAATGTTGAACCACCTAAGACTGCCATAGAAACAATCGCTAGAAAGGGTGAGGAACAAGAGAGCACCACTAGACCAGACGTGAGTCCTGATACATCGAAGAAGAGCCTAGAAGCTTCTTCGTGTCCTGAGTCTAGCCATATGCCACCCTATATACCCAAGGCACCTTTTCCTCAAAGACTTGCAAAAACATCTCAAGGGAACAAACTTGATGAGACAATGGAAATTTTTAAGAAAGTTCAAATCAATATTCCATTGCTCGATGCTATTAAGCAAGTTCCCGCTTATGCAAGATTCTTAAAAGACATGTGCACCCAGAAAAGAAAATTGAATGCACACAAGAAAGTGTTTCTCACTGAACAAGTTAGCTCAATTCTTAAGTATAACACTCCTCCTAAGTTTAAAGATCCAGGATGCCCCACAATTTCATGCGTTATAGGAGACCATAATGTGGAGATGGCATTGTTGGACTTAGGAGCTAGTGTAAACTTGCTACCATTCTCTGTTTATGAGCAACTTGGGTTAGGAGAGTTGAAACCGACTACCATAACACTGCAACTTGCAGACAGATCAGTTAAAGTCCCACGCGGTGTTATTGAGGATGTTCTGGTTCAGGTGGATAAATTTTACTTCCCAGTAGACTTTATTGTCTTAGATACCCAACCTGTGTAGAATCCTGGTAGTCAGATCCCTGTGATTTTGGGAAGGCCATTCTTAGCCACATCCAATGCCATAATAAATTGTAGAAATGGGGTTATGAAGTTGTCTTTTGGCAATTTAAAGGTCAAACTCAATGTCTTTAATGTTAGACAACAACCCCCGGAGACGGATGATTCCTTTGCAGTGAATATGATTGAAAGTTTAGTAGAAGAATCTCTGCAAACTGTTTTAAATGATGATCCCCTTCAGACATGTTTAACTCATTTTGGCTTAGACTTTGACATCGAAGGGTCCATTAGAGACGTCAATGCGTTGCTTGACTCTACCCCTATATTGGACCCAACCAAATGGACAGCCAGGGTGGAACCTCTTCCAGTTCCCGAGTCTAAACTCGTCCCTTCTATTGAAAAACCACCCCAACTTGACCTAAAACCATTACCTGATACACTTAAATATGCATTTTTAGGGTCTTCTGATACCTTGCATGTTATCATCTCTTCATACCTTAATTTGGAACAGGAAGGAAAGTTGCTTAATGTTCTTCGCGAACATAAGACAGCTTTGGGGTGGACAATAGCAGACATTAAGGGTATAAGTCCTGCTCTGTGTATGCATCACATTTACCTTGAGGAGCATGCAAAATCTTCCCGTGAAATGCAACGCAGACTTAACCCTAATATGAAGGAGGTCGTCAGAACCGAGGTGCTAAAATTATTAGATGTTGGCATCATTTATCCTATATCAGATAGTACTTGGGTCAGCCCAGTTCAGGTTGTTCCTAAGAAGTCAGGAATCACAGTAGTCAAAAATGATAATAATGAATTAGTCCCCACCCGAATGACTACTGGGTGGCGGGTTTGTATTGACTACAGAAAATTGAACTCGGTCACAAGGAAAGATCACTTTCCTTTGCTATTTATTGATCAGATGCTTGAGAGACTTGCTGGTCATAGCTACTATTGCTTTTTAGATGGCTATTCAGGCTACAATCAAATTCCCATTGCTCCAGAGGATCAAGAAAAGACCACATTCACTTGTCCTTTTGGAACATATGCATATCGCCGCATGCCATTTGGGTTATGTAATGCACCCGCCACATTCCCGCGGTGCATGATGAGCATATTTTCAGATATGGTCGAGCGATTTCTTGAAATTTTCATGGATGACTTCTCGGTGTTTGGATCCTCTTTCGAGGAATGTCTACACCACTTGTCTCTTGTCTTGGCAAGGTGTAAAGAAACAAATCTTGTGCTAAATTGGGAGAAATGTCACTTTATGGTTCGTCAAGGGATAGTTCTGGGGCATGTTATTTCTAATAAAGGAATTGCAGTTGATAAGGCCAAAGTTGACTTAATTTCAAGTCTACCTCCACCAAAATCAGTAAAGGAGGTTCGATCTTTTCTTGGTCATGCTGGGTTTTAGAGAAGATTCATCAAAGACTTTAGCAAAATTTCAAGACCTTTGTGCAATTTGCTTGCTAAAGAAACTCCTTTTGTCTTTGATGATGATTGTTCTAAAGCGTTTGATCAACTCAAGCAATTTCTCACATCTGCACCCATCATCCAACCACCGGACTGGAATTTACCTTTTGAGCTTATGTGTGATGCATCCGATTATGCGGTTGGAGCTGTCTTGGGGCAGCGGGTGAATAAGATACCCCATGTCATCTATTATGCAAGTAGAACTCTCAATGATGCTCAACTCAATTATTCTACTACAGAAAAAGAGTTGTTGGCTATAGTTTTTGTTTTAGACAAATTCCGATCATATCTCTGAGGATCTAAGGTCGTAGTGTTTTCAGATCATACAGCTTTGAAATATCTTCTTTCAAAGAAAGACACTAAACCTCGTTTAATTCGTTGGGTCCTATTACTTCAAGAATTTGATATTGAGATAAGAGACAAGAAAGGTTCTGAAAATGTTGTTGCCGATCACTTGTCTAGGCTTATTGACGAGTCTGCTGAGGAACCCTTACCTTTGAATGAGTCATTCCCTGATGAACAACTTTTTGTTGTCTCTCAATTGCCTTGGTATGCTGATATTGTTAATTATCTTGTCACAACTCAACTTCCTGAACATTGGACAAAACAAGATAAGTCCAAATTCTTCGCCGAGGTTAAGCATTTCTTCTGGGATGATCCATACCTGTTCAAATATTGCCCAGATCAAATCATTAGGAGATGTGTGCCGGAGCATGAAGTTGATAGTATCATTTCTTTTTGCCATGCTCATGCATGTGGTGGCCATTTCGGTGCGAAAAAGACTGCTGCCAAAATTTTACAAAGTGGTTTCTATTGGCCTACTTTATTCAAAGACACTCATGAATTTTGCACAAAATGTGACAGATGCCAACGTATGGGTACACTATCACGTAGGTCCATGATGCCCCTTACTAACATTCTGATTGTTGAACTTTTTGATGTTTGGGGTATTGACTTCATGGGCCCATTTCCTCCATCGTTTGGTTATCTCTATATCCTTGTTGCAGTAGATTATGTTTCCAAATGGGTAGAGGCAATTCCCTGCAAAACAAATGATCACAAAGTAGTGGTTCGGTTCTTGAAAGAAAACATATTTTCTCGTTTTGGAACCCCTCGTGCAATTATAAGTGATGGTGGTACACATTTTTGCAATAGAGCTTTTGAATCACTTCTGAAAAAGTACTCCATTACTCATAAAATTGCAACTCCATATCATCCGCAGACTTGTGGACAAGTAGAAGTTTCAAATAGGGAAATTAAACGCATTCTTGAGAAAACGGTTCGTCCCGACCGAAAAGATTGGTCTGAAAGATTAAATGATGCATTGTGGGCTTGCCGTACTGTATTTAAGACACCAATTAAAATGTCTCCCTATAGACTTGTATTTGGAAAACCTTGTCATTTACCTGTGGAATTAGAACATCGTGCTTATTGGGCCATCAAAACTTTTAACTTTGATATGGACAAGGCTGGAACACTTCGCAAATTGCAGCTCAATGAATTAGACGAAATTCGTAATGAGGCTTATGAGAATGCGAAGATTTACAAAGCGAGGACCAAAGTTTTTCATGATCAGTCAATCATGAGGAAGTCATTTGAGCCCGGTCAAAAAGTTTTGCTCTATAACTCTAGGTTACATCTCTTCCCAGGAAAGCTCCGTTCTCGATGGTCTGGACCTTTCATTGTGCACAAATTTTTTTCCCATGGAGCGGTTGACATTCAAAACCCTAAAGATGGAACTATTTTCAAAGTTAATGGGCAAAGATTGAAACCATATTTAGAGGGTATTACTGAAAAGGAGGAGATTGTTCTAGATTTGGATGAACCTAATGCTCCTCCATGATTTTTGGTTACGTCTGGCTGAAGACGTAAAACTTAGCGCTCTTGGGAGGCAACCCAAATTTTTTGGTTCTTGATAGTTTTTTATTTGTTTAATATTTAGGTTGTTGATACATGTGTGGGGATACTACAATCTAGGTTTGGGGTGTATTTTCTTTTTCCATATTTTGTACTTACTCCTCATTCTTAGTTTGTGTGTTTCAATGCTCTATATCTACCCTGAAGCATCTCCATTCAGGTGATTTATTTCCTTACACTCCTTTTCTTTTACTCGTCATTTTGATATTTATTTTGGTAAACATTGAGGGCAATGTTTCGTTTAGGTTTGGGGGTGTAGAAAAGAAAAGTAGTATTCCTTTGGTTCCTATTATTTCAAAAAAAAAAAATTTAAAAAACTTTTCATTTAAAAAATTAAAAAAAAATTAAAAAAAAACCATAAAAATTTACTTAGTTTTAGGTCGTTTGTTAGTAATTTTCTTAGGTTTTGATAGTTTATCCCTTTATGATGCATACTTCAATTTTTAAGAGATTAATTTGCATTGGAAGTGTGAGTAAGTATACTGGAGGATAGAGAACTTAACTGAGCAATATCTTTCTGTTACAGTCCTCTTGGAACATGTGCTTGAGCTAATAAAACTCACTCGCACACACTAGTTACATAAAGTAATACCGTCTAGAGATTTGTTGAATGCTAATTTACAGTGGGATATCTTTAGTCAGAGTCATTGGATGATATGTGGTTGTCTGTTGAGCTTAAAAGATCATGAAAGACCATTTACTTGGCTATGGCAAGGGATTGGAACCGGAAATAGGTTGAGAGTATAATACAGCCTAGACGGAATAAAGATTGCTGAAAATATGAATGCTGAAAATGAAAATGTGAAAAAATGAAAACAAAATGAAAGAAAATGGGGCTGCTTGACTTTATAGGATTAACTTAGGCTGATGCTCGGGCCCGAAGCGGTCTCTTAAAACCTAATGCCCTAAGCCAACTGGCTGGGAGTCATTAGCCTGAGTCATTGCTAAACCTAAACATCTTGAAGTCAGGCCTTACACAGTCCTAGCGAAAAAACAGAAAAAAAAGTCTATGGTGTATTATCCTCTCAAATCTAGAATGTTGGACCCGAAGGAGGCGCGCAGATCTGTGCTATCATGAACCTAAAGATTACGACGACTGTGTTGATTCTGATGTTCTTTGGTTAATGGGTGACACTGGATCTGTATAAAACAGAGATTTAGAATGTATTGCTACAATGTTCTACACTTTTACTATAAAGTATAATGCTATATCATATTGAGCAAAAACTTCCAAGATGAAGGTGTAGAATAAAACCACTTACTTAAGGGCTTCTATATTCCAGTTGATTATAAATCCAAGTACATGTGGTTGATTTTCTTAAACATTGCAGTTTGCATTCGAAGGGATATTAGGATTGTTTGTTTTGTAGTGATTTTCTATTTCTTTTTACACTTAGATTAAATAGGTTGATTTCATAAATACATGTTTGTGGGTAGCATGGCTGCAAACCCTCACGAGACTTCACTCGTCCAGCCAGGGACACCTGGGGGTTTAAAAGGCTTGTTGCATGCGCTAAATGCAATCGCGATTTCCTGCGAAAGTGGATTAGTTAGTTTTTTTTTTTTTTTTTTGTTTTGCTCGAGGACTAGCAAAATGTAGGTTTGGGGGTATTTGATATATGCAAAATATACACATTTTTATATGCCTTTCTACCTATTTGTTAGTCGTATTTTTAGTTAAAGTAAGGATAATTAATGTTTATCTGTGTTAAGTGAGTAATTAGGAGTTTAATGAATAAATGCGCTTAATTGATTAATTTAGATGCGTTAATTAGATTTATTGGATTTATATTTTATAATGTGTCTAAATGATGCTTGATTTTATTTATGCAGGTTTGGAGAGTCCAGATTCAGCGCGTAAAAGTGGAGCACGTCACACGGGTTTTGAAGATCCGGCGGCTGAGATTAATACGGCGGGTTTTAAATAAGAAAAAGAAAAAAAAAAGAGGAATTGAACTGAACCGACCGGTTCCGGTTCGGTTCAGAAAAGAAAAAGAAAAATGAAGACAACCCGAGCCGAAGCTCGGGTGCTCGGGCCTTCGTCTCAGTCGAACAGAGCGATGCTCTGTTTTGATGAGCTCGTCGGTGAAAGAGTGGTCTGGGCTGGACGGCGGCGAGCTGGGCCTCGGCGGCAGGTCTCGACGGCGGCTTAGGATGGCGAGGCCGGCAAGGGTCGAGAGACGAGACGGCCACGGCAGAGGATCTGGGCTCGATCGATTTGAAGACGACGGTGGCGAGGATGGCCCCGAGCCATGGATGGCGGCGGTCGGAGCTCGAGACGGCGCCAGAGAAGAAGTAACTCGACTGCAAGGATGAACAGAGTGCTCGATTTGGAAAAATTCCCGATTTGGAAAGCTCAGATTGGGGAACCAAATCGGGAAAATTGAGTTGGGTTTTGATCGAAATGAGGAAATTTGGGATTTTTACTAAAAAAATCTGGACGGGATTGGAGGTAATTCGGGCTGCAACCTGTTGGGTTAGAATGTTACTGATTCGGGGAAATTCGGGAGATATAAAACAGAAGGGAGGCCGTCTGCTGCTGGGTTCGGAAGGTTTTGGACGGACGGCTGGACAGAGGAGAAAACAGAGCTCGGCGTTTCAGGGTACTGTTCCGGCCGTGCATCAAGGAAGAGGTGTGGTGGCTTTTGGGTGGTAACGGCGGCTCTGTCGAGAGATCGAAAGATCGGGAGAGAGCCGGCTGTGCTGTGGAAGGAGAAAAGGGGATGCTGTCTATGGCGTGGCTCTGTCTGTGGAAGAGGGTCGCCGGCCGTGGTGGATTGGAGGAAGGAGCTCTGTCGGTTCGAAGGAGCTCTGTGCTGTGGTGGTCGGCGGGGTGCTGTGCAGACGGGGTAGAGGAGTAGAGGCCGGATCTGTTCTGAAAGGTCGACTGTTCTGTAAGAGAACAAGAGACAGAAAGAGACTGCTCGTCTAGAGGAGCACTGATTGCAATCGAAACAGTTATGAATTGAAAGCTCGGAAGTCGAGACAACACTGGATTTTGTCTTGCTCGAAAGAGGAGTTGTTTTGTTCTGTCTGTGGAGAGGAAGAGGTCAGCTGTGCAGAAGAAGAAGAGCAGTGCTGTCGGAAAGAAAAAAAAAAGGGTTGCTTTGATTTGGCGAGAAGGGGACTGTCTGTTCTATTCGAGAGAAAGAGCAGAACGGTTGAGGTGTGCAATCGAGAGATTGTTGTAGAAGGTGGAGGAAAGAGGAAAGCAGGACAGGATTACAGACGGACTGAAAATAGCAAACAGGATTTTTATTATTATTTTATCTTTTGTTTAGTTAATTTTTGTGTTTTTAGTTTAGTTGAACAGTTGATTGGTTAAAAAGAAAATAAAAATTAAAACTTTTCATTTCATTGTTGCTTGCTACATACTCTAGAATTAGGTTGAATATCTTACTAAGTGTCTAAGGGATCGACCTCGTAGCCACTATTCTGCATTAGATTCGTGCGCTTGCGAGTATTATATTAAAATTTACATCAGTTGGTTTGGGAACTAAACTTAACTTTAGTACGGCTTTTCACCCACAAAGTGATGGACATTCAGAACGAACGATTCAGACACTAGAAAACATGCTTAGGGTGATATATGTTCAAATTGTGCATTTCATCTGCTCTAAAACTTATGTTTATGCTAGTATTAGAAGACAATTAGTGTTTGCTAATGTTGTTTTTGGTTTTTGTAGGGAAATAAAAGTAAACTACAAATGTGATTCAATGGTTAACTCTTCATAACTTTGTGTATATATTTCTGATGGGACTGATTCAAGCAAGTCAGCTTTCCAACGCCATACACTGTGCATAATTCGGAGTTATGAGCAAAAAGTTACCACCATTTGAAGTTTTTTATGCAAGTAGATGAACAGTAATAGCGATCGATCAGCTTCTTTATGCGATCGATCGTCGTTACTGGAATTTTGAAATTTCGTGATACAGTAATAGCGATCGATTGGCAATCAACACGATCGATCGGAAGATGCAAATGTGAAGCAATCGATCAGGAGAGACACAGGAAATAATGAAGGAAACACGCGATCGATCGGGAAGCGATCGATCGGCAATACTGTGCGATCGATCGCCGTATATGCAAATTTCAAAAGTGACCTATTTCAAGTTGGAATTGAAGAGGGGTTTCGTGGCTTATCTTACCCTACTATATAAGCACAGAGGGGGCTCGAAAAACAGAACAATTGAAGACCTAAGAGAGGAGGCTATAGAAGAGAAGAAGAGGAGTCTTTTGAAGAGAAGAAGAAGTGATTCATGCCCATGAATACACCAAATCAGGTTTTTTGTTTTCTCCATTCCTATGTCTAGCTAACTTTCTTGTCAAGGCTAGATGAAGCCCTAGATGTGTATTATTACTCTTGATAGTTTAATTTAATAAAAGTTGATATGATTCATGCTTAATGCTATTTCATGAGTTTTCTTTTAAGTGCTTGACCATAGACTTGAATGATGATGAATGGAATTAAATCTTTATAGTCTCTGTGTCTGACCAAGGAACAGGATTGTGTTGATTCTATGCCCGACCAAAGGATAGAGTTAATTACATAATTTATAGTGAATGAACTTTTCGTGTCCGACCAAAGAACTCGAATTACCACATCATATCACCTTGTGGAAATAATAATTAAGAGTAATAATTGCATATTTAGTGGTGGATTCGATGCTTTGATATTCTCAAAAATTTCTTTTTTCAGTAAAGTTTAGTTCTTTAGTTAATTAAATCATCAAAATTCAAATCTTTCATTAGAATTAAAATAATCTTCCAAATCCTTTGGGTTCGACCTAGTTTCCACTAGACTAAAATCAGTTTCGTGTGATTGCAAGTAAAAAGAATTAAAAATACAATCAATCAATTGGCGTCATTGCAGGGGACTTGGTAACGGTTTGATTTAATTCTAATTAGTTTAGATTTTTCTTTGTAGGATTTTTAATATTTGGTTTTCTTGTCTTTGTAGGAGTCAAAATGAGAGGCAGCATGGATGCATGGTTTTCTCGCCAACGTGGAAATGCCATCCTTTCCCTTCGTTTGCAACTTTTACTTCTCTTTTCAATTTAATTTGGGTGTTGAGTGTTTTCCCCTTTATCTTTGTGACAGCATTCAATGCTAGTTGTTGCTATCAAGGAGTGCTAGTTGTCGCTATCTAGGACTACTGATTGCTAGTTGTCGCTATTAAGACTATTTTTTTTTGTTTCTTTGCTTGTGGGATAGTTTATGCAAGGGCGTAGGTCACTGGGTGAAAACTTAGAAGCCTTTGACGATGAAATTGAGAGAACGTTCAGACAAAACCAAATAGGCCAATTAAGTATAACCAACCCCTTGTTTGAAATGGCGGATGAAAATCTGAAAACCTTAAAAGAATATTACACTCCGAATGCCTATATATCTCTATCTTGCATTTGAGTGCCGGTTGCAACACCTGATAACTTTGAGATTAAGCCCAACACAATACAGATGCTACCATCATTTCATGGGCGAAATCACGAAGATCCATATAGGCATGTAGATGAATTCCTAGAAATCTGCACAACTTTTAAACTGAACAATCTTATAGACGATGCAATAAGATTGAGACTATTCCCATTCTCCCTTAAGGATAAGGCTAAAGAATGGCTCTACTCTCTTGAACCCGAATCCATTACCTCGTGGGCAAAAATGGAATAGGATTTTCTAAAGAAATACTTTCCCATAGGTAAAACAAACCAAATGAGAGATGTCATCACTACCTTTACCCAAGAGCTGACTGAGCAGTTTCATGAGAGTTGGGATAGACTCAAGGACCACCTTAGGAAGTGTCCCCATCACGCCGTACCAAGATGGCAGTTAGTGCAGCGGTTCTATAGAGGGTTGACAGAGCAGAACCATCATCTTGTAGATGCTTCGTGTGGAGGCACTTTCCTGTTAAAAAATGAAAATGAAGCATGGGAACTGTTTGAAAACTTGATTGAAAATTCGTTGCAACATACGATGGCCCATAAGAGTTTAAATGAATCTTCTTCGTCTACCCCCTCTAAATATGGTATGTATGAAGTGAAACAAACAGACGATCTTTCTAACCAGGTTGCATCATTATCTAGAAAGATAGATCAAATCTTGAGCCTGAAGTCACAAACCCCTGCACACACTCAAGAAGCATGCGTTCTATGTTTAAGTCCCATGCATTCTATCTTAGAATGCCCATCTGCCTCACAACTCCCAGAGCTTGTTCAGGAGCATGTTAATGCTGCCCAAACGTATGCTCGAACAAGCAATGATCCATTCTCAAACACATATAACCCGGGGTGGAGGAATCACCCCAATTTTTCCTGGCGTCCCTAGAATTAGGGTGTTCCTTTTAATCCACCCCAAAGAGCCAATTTTCAAAACAACCCACCAGGTTTTCAACAATATACTATGCCTCCCAAATTTTTACAACCCTCTAGAAATATAAAATTTGAGGACAAGGTCTTGTCTGCTTTATAGAGCCTTCAAGACGAGTCACAATCACAAACTCAACTGGTGCACTCTCATACTCAATCGATAGCTAAATTAGAATAACAAATCGGCCAATTAGCTAATTCGATGAGTAAAAGAGAAGAGGACCAGTTGCCTAGTCAACCGATGAATAATCCTAAGGGTTAGTTTATGCTTGAGCAACAAGCTACTTCCAACGAGCTTGTGCAAGCTATGACAACCCTGCGGAATGGGAAACAAATTGAAAACCCGGTTAATGTTGAGGCGAGAGAAGATACGGATCAGGGAAAAGTAAGCAACCCATAGATTGATGAAACCGTAGAAACACCACCTACTCTGTGTCAGCCAAAACAGAAGGACACTGTTTCTCCTTCTGAATCTTCCTCAGGAACCAAGTCTACAGCCAATCATGAGGTACCTTATGTGCCCCGTGCTCCATTCCCTCAGTGCTTAGACATGCCTTTCCCCTTTTAACAAGAACAAAGCTAGGATGGATGAGGTGCTAGAAACCTTCAAACAAATCAAAATTAATCTGCCACTCCTAGAAGCCATACAACAGTACCCGCCTATGCAAAATTTTTGAAAGACCTGTGCACACAAAAGCGGAAGTCTAGGACTCATATTTCCAAAAAGGTCTTTCTTACTGTGCAGGTCAGTTCCATTCTGAAACATGACACTCCAAATTTAAAGACCCTGGCACACCTACCATTTCATGTGTCATTGGTGACCATATCATTCACAGAGCTCTCTTAGATCTGGGTGATAGTGTCAATCTGTTACCCTACTCAGTATACGAGAAATTAGGTTTAGGGAACTTGCAACTAACATCGGTTACTCTGCAGTTGGCCGATCGATCTGTTAGAAAACCCTGAGGTCTTCTTGAAGATGTTTTAGTTGGGGTCGAGAAATTTTTCGTTCCAATTGATTTCTTGGTTTTGGACATGGAACCTGTGTCCAATACTTCTCACACCATTCCAGTTATTTTAGGCCGCCCTTTCTTAGCGACGGCCAATGCATGTATCCAATGTCGATCTGGAATGATGGAGATGTCTTTTGGAAATATGAAAATCATCCTTAATGTGATCCAAGCTTCAAACCAAGGTGCAACTGAAAGTGACTAAGAGTGTTCTTTCGTTGATGAAATTGATGATCTCATAGACGAGACACTTTTGAATGAGCTCATGCCTGCTGCTCCAGATCCTACTCTACTCTATTTAGGGATAGATGATTCTAACATAGAGCCACCTTTTGACGATATTCATGTAATGTCAGCCTCTTCCCCCTATCATGACTATTTTCCTTATAAAAATAGAGTAGAGCATCTGTCAATATCTCCCAGTCCATCACTCCAACCTTCCATTGAGTCTCCTCCTCAACTTGAGTTGAAGCCACTTCCTAGTTCCCTCAAGTACGCTTTTTTAGGTCCTAATGATACTCTCCCCATCATCATTTCATCTAGCTTGTCTAGCAGCCAAGAGAGTCAATTGCTTAGGATTCTAGTTGAGCATAGGAGAGCCATAGGATGGACTGTTGCTGAGGCATTGATCCGTCCGTCTGTATGCATCGCATTCATTTGGAGGAGGATGTCAAACCTTCAAGAGAGAATCAGCGGAGATTAAATCACAACATGAGAGATGTGGTTAAGAAAGAGATAGTGAACTGTTGGATGCGGGTATCATATAACCCATTTCTGATAGTGAGTGGGTCAGCCCGATATAAGTTGTGCCTAAAAAGTTTGGCATCACTGTGAAACAAAATTCTGATGGAGAGTTAATCCCAACTCGTGAAACTACTGGGTGGAGAGTGCGTATTGATTATAGAAAACTAAACACAAACACAAAAAAAGACCACTTTTCGTTACCCTTCATTCAAGAAATCTTAGAGAAATTAGCAGGTCAACAATTTTATTGTTTTCTTGATGGCTACTCTGGATATAATCAAGTCCAAGTGTTTCGGCAGATCAAGAGAAGACCACTTTTACTTGTCCTTTCGGTACCTTCGCTTACCGAAGAATGCCTTTTGGGCTATGCAATGCACCTGCCACCTTTCAACGGTGCATGCTAGCCATCTTCTCTGATATGGTAGACAAATTTCTAGAAGTGTTTATGGATGATTTCTCTGTATTTGGTCCATCATTTGATGATTGTCTCCAAAACCTGTCATTAGTGCTTAAACGATGTGAGGAGAAGAATCTTGTCTTGAGCTGGGAAAAGAGCCACTTCATGGTTCGAGAGGGCATTGTTTTGGGACATGTAGTCTCCAATAGGGGAATTGAAGTAGACAAAGCCAAGGTCGATCTCATCACTAATCTGCCACCACCGTCTTCGGTGAAACAAATTAGATCGTTCCTTGTCACGGAGGATTTTATCGGCGGTTCATTAAAGACTTTAGTAAGATTGCTCGTCCCTTGAGCAATCTACTAGCCCAAGATGTGCTTTTTGTGTTTGATGATGCATGTAGACAAGCTTTTGACACTCTTCGTACTTTATTATCTACTGCACCTATTATTCAGCCCAGGTAAATCTTACTTTTGGGATGATCCGTACCTCTTTAAAATATGTTCAGACCAGGTAATTAGACGATGTATGCCTGAGAATGAGTTTCCTAGTATTTTACATTCTTGTCATTCTCAAGCATGCGGGGGACATTTTGGGGGAAAGAAAACTGCCGCCAAGATTTTGCATAGTGGATTTTATTGGCCAACCTTGTTTAAGGATGCTCATGAGTTCTGCAAATCTTGTGATAGATGTCAACATTTAGGATCTATCTCTCGACGGGATATGATGCCCCTCCAACCCATTCTGGTGGTAGAACTATTTGATGTTTGGGGAATTCACTGACCCTTTCCGCAATCCTTTAGTCACCTTTATATTCTAGTTGCAGTAGATTATGTTTCTAAATGGATTGAAGAGATTGCAACTAAGACAAATGATCATAAGGTTGTGCTTAAATTCCTGAAAGATATCATCTTTTCTTGTTTTGGGATCCCAAGAGCAATAATCAGTGATGGAGGAACGCATTTTTGTAATAGATCTTTTGAGGCCTTGCTTCGGAAGTACTCTGTTACTCATAAGGTGGCCACTCCATATCATCCCCGAATAAGTGGTCAGGTTGAATTATCTAATTGGGAGATCAAAAAGATTCTTGAGAAAACTGTTAGACCCGATAGGAAAGATTGGTCCTTACGCTTAAATGACGCTTTGTGGGCTTACAGGACTGCGTACAAAACTCCCATTGGTATGTCACCTTATCGACTCATTTTTTGGAAAGCATGTCACTTACCAGTGGAGTTAGAGCATCGTGCATATTGGGCAATCAGAGCTTTGAATTTTGATATGCACAAGGCAAGCACCACACGTAAATTGCAACTCAATGAATTGGAAGAAATGCGCCTCGATGCTTATGAGAGTGCAAAACTTTATAAGGAACAGACTAAAATATTTCATGATAAATATATTCTTCGGAAGTCCTTTCAGCCTGCTGATAAAGTTTTGCTTTACAATTCCTGATTGCATCTCTTCCCTGGAAAACTGCATTCTAAATGGTATGGCCCTTTTGTTGTTACGAAGGTGTTTCCTCATGGTGTAGTTGAAATTCATAACCCAGATGACGGTACGACTTTCACAGTCAATGGCCAGCGATTGAAACCGTACTTAGAGGGAGTTGCCACCTCCGACATGACCACTGCCTATCTAGATGATCCTGTTTACCCATAGCGATTTGTAGGATTCTGTCTGGCTGAAGACGTAAAACTTAGCTCTCTTGGGAGGCAACCCAAGTTTTACCTAGTTCTTTGCTTGTGTCTAGGTTGTTTTTTTTTAAAAAAAAATGCAGACCAGTAGAAACGATCAATCGCCATAAAATCGCGATCGATCGTCAGCACATCGCGAGCGAAAATAAAAACATACAGTATATACGATCGATTGCCAATATAGGTGATTGATCACGTATCGTCAGTTTTGTTTTAAAAAAAGACCCTACGCGACAGAAGAGGAAAACCTTCCTCTGTTCGCCGCCGACACCGACTTCCATTTCGCCTGAACTCTCGGTGCTTGAAGGTTTTTGCGCAATGATTTCAGATCTGATGTTCTTTTGCTTCCATTCCTTGTGTTTTTCTCGCATTTTGCTCGCCTAGTTCCGGTAAGCCCTAACTCTCAAATTTCGATTTTTCGTGGGCTTCTTGTAATTTGGTTATGAAATCGATGGCCTTCATGTTCATGGAAGGACATTTCGTGATTATGTGTTTGCTGTTTGCGCACTGATTCGCAGTTCCATTGTGATTCTTCGATGTTTTAGGATTTCCTCTTATGTGAAAAAAAATCCCGGATTGAAATTCCTGTTTGTGTTATCTTGTTCACATCATGTTGTGTTATGTAATGCTGCAATTCTAAGTCGTTTGGCCGCTCAATCCACCGTGCTTGATATTTCCCATGATTGGCCACTGCGTAATGTTTAACGTTCATGGTTCTACTGGATTTTTCCAATTTCATGTTACCAATTGTGAATTGTTGTACTTTACTAGCCTTCTTGTCTTTCGATTCAGGTACAATGGCTCCTAAGGAAACACTCGTCTCTAAACGCCAACGGAGTGAATCTTCTACAGCCAACTGACCTGCCACTGGCCCTTCCGTACCAGAGAAACAACCATTGCCACAGCCGCTTCAATATGAGCTACAAGTCCACCTCATTCCTTACATTCCGAACATTCAGACACAACGATGGATTGAGACACGTGCTGATTGGGTGAACTACTTCACCCATATCGCAACAAAGACTCAGGGGATCCAGCAAACGGTGCATGATGATGCCGTCCATGAATTTTATGGCCGAGCAGCAATTGAATATCATGATGATCATGAGAGGGTGGAGATACGGAGTACGTGTGTGGTACTCCTATCCGTCTTTTGGTATCTACGATTGTGCAAGCAATGGGCTGTGAAAGGAGGCAGCTTAAATATCTAGACTTTGACGGGTTTCGGTTCCCAAGTTCTAACCACACCACGGGTAGACTCACGGGATTACCCGCAGGACCAGGCCTCAACCGATATCTCATGGCTGTCAATATGTTGCCCGAATACCGGTTTGCTTTTCTTATCCTTTTCTTATCCTTCAGTTTGAAGAGCAAGAGGATGGGGAACCTACAGATCAGCTACCACAACCAGTACCTTCAGCAGATATGCAGAAACAATTCGATGGTATCTCTAGCCAACTGCAGGAGATTTGGAATTCTCAGCGTACTATCAATAGTCAAATGCATGAGCTTCAGGAGGCTCAGCATACCATGACGGGATGCCTCGACACTATAGTTGATCTTTTACATGCATGCCGTTTTCCCCCTCTAGCTGGCGGAGATATTGGCGCCCCAGAACCATGAGTTGCATTTTGTCGGTGCCATGGAGCTCTAGCCCATAAAACAGGAGTTCTTTCTTTTTCTTTCTTTTTTTTTTATTTTTGTTTCTCTCTCTGTTCTATGGATTATTGTATTATTTATTTGATGTCCAGGGGGGATCTATTGTGTTATGTTTGTTCGTCCTTATTAGCTCCTGTGATGATCTTTGCTTTTCGTTTCCTGTTCCTCTTTACAATTGTCTTTGTCGTACAGTTTGTGCTATCACATTGGGGACAATGTTCAGTTTAGGTTTGGGGGTGTAGAAATGTAGGACTCTTTTGATTTATAGGTAGTTTTAGGCTGTTTGTTAGTATTTTTATAGGTTTTGATAGTTTATCCCGTGACAATGCGTATTACAATTCTTAGGAGATTAATTTACATTGGAAGTGTGAGTAAGTATAATGGAGGATAGAAACACTTCTATTACAATTCTTTCTGTTACAGTCTTCTTGGATCAGGTGCTTGAACTAAGAAAACTCACTCACACACACTAGTACATAAAGTAATATCGTCTAGAGATTTGTTAAATACTAATCTTCAGTGGGATATCTTTAGTCAGAGTCATTAGTTGATATGTGGTTATCTGTTGAGCTTAAAAAATCATGATAGACCATTTACTTGGCAATGGCAAGGGCTTGAAACCGGAAATAGGTTGAGAGAATAATACAGCCTGGACATAGATTGTTACACCTTTGCAAAATAATTGAACAATTAATGGGTTGAGACCTTTAATACTCTTAGGCCCATATAAATAGCTCCTTTGAGATAAGTAGTGATTTTTTATTGGATGGTGGGACCTATAACTAACAAAATTGAAAACTTAATTGAGTCAAATTGAGCGACAAATATGGGCCACACTTTTTTGCCCAAATGGAGCTATTATTATGGGATAGACATAATGGAAAACTGTTGTCGTTAAATCTTGTTCAACTTATTGTTGTGCATAGTTGTATGCTGTTGTGGGGATTGTGTAGAGTATGACTTTTTACTACAAGAGGAATAGGGTGAAAGAGGGGCTGCTTGACTTTATAGAATTAACTTAGGCTGATGCTCAGGCCCGAAGCGGTCCATACTTAAAACCTAATTCCCTAAGCCAAATGGCTGGGAGTCATTGTTAAGCTTAAGCATCTTGAAGTCAGGCCTTACAAAGTCCTATTGAAAAAAAAAGTCTATGGTGTATTATTTTCTCAAGTCTAGAATGTTGGACCCGACTGAGGCGCGCAGGCATTTGTACTATCATGAACCTAAAGATTACGATGACTATGTAGATTCTGATGTTATTTGGTTAATGGGTAACACTGGATCTATGTGAAACAGAGATTTAGAATGTATGACTACAATGTTCTACACTTTTTACTATTTATATTATCATGTTATATCATATTTGAGCAGAAATTTCCAAGATAAAAGTGTGGAATAAAACCACTTACTTGAGGGCTTCTATATTCCTGTTGATTATTAACCAAGTACGTGTGGTTGATTTTCTTAAGTATTGTGGTATGCATTTGAAAGGATAATAGGTTTGCTTGTTTTGATTTATTCTTGCACTTACATTAATTAGGTTAATTTCATAATTACATGTTTGTGGGTAGCATGGTTGCAAACCCTCACGAGACAACACTCATCCTACTAGGCACACCTAGAGGTTTAACAGCTTGTTGCATACGCTTAATGCAGTGTGTTCCCTACGAAAGTGGCATTTACTTTTATGTTTAGTTCCTTCAGTTGGTTTTGTTTGATTTTATTTTGTTTTGTTTTGCTAGGGACTAACAAAATGTAGGTTTTGGGGCATGATATATGTTCAAATTGTGCATTTCATCAGCTCTAAAACTTATGTTTATGCTAGTATTAGAAGATAATTAATGTTTGCTAATGTTGTTTTTGGTTTTTGTAGGGAAATTAGAGTAAACTACAAATGTTATGAAATGTGATTTAATGGATAACTCTTCATAACTTTGTATGTATATTTCTGATGGGACTGATTCAGGTTCGTGTTAAAGTTCAGGAAGTCAGCTTTCCAACGCCACTGACCGCCCACAATTCGGAGTTGGATCAAAAAGTTATGACCATTAAATCAATAAGGATCATTTGGTTCATCTGGCCTATCAAAGAAGATTGCCTAGTGTATTGGTCAAACTGAGGATTAGAGGCTAGTTGGTAAGGTAGTTATTGGCTTAGTAAATCTTGTCTAGGGGCCTGATTAAGTTGTGTCCACGGGGAATTAGGATGGTCCTCTCTCCTATTAAAACCTTGGGCCTCATTCACATACTTACGCATAAAATCAGGGTACTCATAGGCCAAAGGACACTCCACTGGGGTATAAATAGGACTTAAACAAAGAGCACATGGTTCCGACATCAAAGGAGTTGTAGATTGTAGGGAAGATGTGCTACTCCCAAGGTTAGAGTGATTATCCCAACCACGGCTGTAAGTATTAGTATATAAGGGATATGGGTGGTAGGGCCCTTCATAGGGAAGAGGATTAGGTGTGTGTGGGGAATAATAATCATTAAAGCACCTATATGGGTTCTCATGGCTAAATCCATATAAAGGTGAAGACATTTCTTCACTATGCATTCATCAACACCCGAACCACAATATCACACATCCACAAATTAGAAAATCAATCCTAGATATCCACAACTAGCAATCATCAGTCCTAGATATCGACAACTAACAGTCCTAATAGCCACAACTAGCACAACATGCAATCACAGAAAGAAAAAGAAAAACACCAAACACATAAATTAATCTAAGAAAATAGAAGGATTAGAGAATGCAAACGAGGGGAAGGGATGGCCCTTCCAACTTTAGCAAGAGTTTCCACGTCTTCTCTTAGTACCTACACAAGAAAGCAAAACACAAATTAAGTTACTAAAAGTTAAACTAAATTGAATTAAATTTAACTACTCTAAAACTAAGCTACGCTAAGAATTTGGTAAACTATTGACTTCCGTCCCCGGCAACGGCGCCAAAAACTTGATCGTTTAAAATTAAACCCTTGCAAGTGCACAAGGCAATTGTATTATAGTGAGTATAGAAAGGGTTGTCGAACTTCAGTGATGGTTAAATACTTTACCAAATTCAAGAGAAAAATTGTAGTTTTTAGTTACTCTAAGGAAAACAGTAAACTTTAACTAATCTAAGCTGAGATTTATTAATGGAGAGAATTATCAAGGCAATGAATCCACCACTAGACATGCAATTACTACTCTTGATTATTATTACACGTAGATTGACATGATATGATAATTCGTGTTCTTGATTGGACACACGTATTACTAATGAATTCACTAACGTTCTTGATCGGACACGAAAGTTCATCCACTAATCAATCCTATCCTTGATCGGGCATAAAATCAACACAAATTGGTTATAATGTAATTAATCCTATCCTTGATCGGGCATAAAATCAATCACAATATCTAATTCCATTCATAATCAATCTAGTCTATAGTCAAGCACTCAAAAGAATACTCATAAAATCGCATTAAGCATGAATCATAATCAACTTTATAAAATTAAACTATCAGGAGTAGCAATACACATCTAGGGCTTCATCTAGCCTTGAATAAAAGTTTAGTTACACATAGAAAGAAAGAAAAGAGAAGCCTATTTATGTAGATCCATCGTCATGAATCCTTCTTCTTCTTCGCTCCAAAAGACTCATTCTCTTGCTCCTCTCTAGCCTCCAATATAGCTCAAAGGTGATCTCAAGATTGCCAAAACATTCTCCCTTAAGGTCTATTTATATGTTTGAAGAGAAACCACGAAGTCCCCTTCCAAATCCGAATAGAAATAGGGCTTATTTCAGTTTTGCCGCTTATAGCGATCGATCGCTCCGTATTGCCGATCGATCACAATTCCTTCGTTATTTTCCTCCGATCGATCGTCTTGCCGATCGATGCTGTATGACTCCGATCGATCGCTGTTACTGTCTTGTGTAATTTAAAAATTCCAGTAGATACGATCGATCGTTTTGATTCCGATCGATCGTTGCCTTCAATAACACTATTTTGCGGCTCAGGCGATCGATCGCGTTGAATGGCTGATCGATCGTAGTTACTGTTCATGAATTTCAAATGGCTATAACTTTTTTTTGCTCCGAACTCCGAATTGCGCGTAATTGGTGGCGTTGGAAAGCTGACTTCTTGAAATTTAATATGAAGCTTGAATCAGTCCAATCAGAGATTTGCATACAAAGTTATAATGATTTAACTATTGAAGTTTATTTTCACCTCATTTCTGTGTATTACTCTCGTTTCCTACAAAAACCAAAAACTATATTAAAGTACTAGTAATTCTAATCAAACACTAACATAAACATAAGTTTATGAGATAATAAAATATATATTTCATGTATAGATCATATATTCGAAGGAGCAAAGGTCTTGTTGCGTAAAGAAGAAGAGGAGTTGCGATTATATGTGCAGTTTTTGTTCTACAAAGGGGGTAGGATGGTTTTCCTACTAAATTACTTCTAAACTCTTTCTATCTAATCTATGATGACTTATTTGATTCTATCTCGGTAGTAGAGATTATATGAAAGCTTAATTTGTTGAGAGATTCCATATTGATTATGATTATGAGTATGATTATTGATGTTCATGGAGTGACATACCTTCTAATGTTTGCATGATGGTATTAGATGGGACATTATTCATCTCTTGATCTTTTTTATGTCAGAAATTTCTATTTTGATTCTGTAAAAGTTCTGGTTAATTATACCGTATGATTATGGGTTGTGATTCTTATGTTAAGGTCTTCAATATACAAATGGGAGTATCTTAAATTGGTTAAGGATCTATAATAGTCCTATGAGGGGAGTATTCAATGTTAATAAGATTCTATTATCATGAATAAAGGTTACTAATATGTAATTAATATGTATGATTAAGACTTAGGGGTCTCGGCCAAGACTGTTCTTGTGCCGATGACCTGCAGTATGAAAATCATAATTAATTAAAGAAAAATTAAAATCATATGCCATCTGTTGGATTGGAAACTAGACTCATAGGACCATCTACTGTTAATAATATGGACGACTTCACAACGAACATCGTTGCTCGGAAATATTATTCACTATGACCCACTAGCACTTAACAATATGGTCTAATCTAATCATAAGTACTACTAATATATGTTGTAATACATGATATGGACTACTACTATAAGATGGTTGGTCTAAAGGGTTAGTATTATGAATAAGTCACTATAATTTATTGTCTTATTATCTACTTACAACTTGGTGTCGGTTCGAGTTCTAATTAGATATCAAACCATTCTAATCATCGATCCTTTCATCTTGAATTCAGTATCATAATAGTAGAACCTAAATTCTAGAGATGTTCCTATCTAAGGCTAGACATGAAGCATATTGTTTGAATTATGATTGCGATCTATTATTACTCTTTTGGCAAGTTACCTGTTGATAAAAGATCTTGGAATCACAACGGTAGCCTTGCGGAATTATATTATATTGTGTGATTGATGGTTTAATTATACCCCAAAGGGTGAGTCCATTCTGATTGATGATTTATTTGTACTCCAAAGAGTGAGTCTATTCCGGTAAAAGATACCTTAAAACCTTTGAGTGTTGCGACCTCTATTCCTTTGAAATATTGTTCATATTATGACATGACTGTTTTCTCCACTAGAGACCTTGCGAGGATCTCTCCGAAGTGGATTCTTATTATACTCATTAAAACCATTGCTAGATCTTGTGAGGTCTCCCATTATTTATGCCTGAAAAGAGGCATTATATGTACGTTAGACTGTTAACATTACGAAAGGTCCTCAGTCTCCGACCATCGTGTCTGTAAGCACTTGTGGGGCCAGTATCCTAGACGCGTGGCAGGGTTCCAAAGAGGGAACTCCTAGGGTGGTTCTGGTATGATTATTTGGTCACTTGCGAGTGATAAGTTCAGCGAGCAGAAATTGTAACTCCTTTCACTACAGATGCTTGGAGCCTTTGGTAAAATTGTTATTCTCTCCTTACACATATGATTGGTCCGAGTCTTATTGATGTTTGTTACCTATACTTGCGAGTTGGGATTGTTATTGTTAACTAACCTTTCTGTTCAGGGGTTGTAAACCGTGTGATCAGTCCTTCAGTTATTGTATATTCTTGTTTCTACTGATTAACCCATTCTTCATGTTATTTATCATGTCTCCAGTGGGTTTTTACATCCTACTGGGTATTTCTGCAGAATACTCATGCATCCTCTGATGCATACGTGAAAGAGCAGTGATACAGGACAATTATAGGACAGGAAGGTGGCGTAGAAGCGTGAAGATGATTAAAGAATTTTCAAATTACTCAACTTTGATGGGTACCTGTCCAGCTAGGTTGATGAGGTTGAGTACAGTTCATGTTCTGAAGTTGCCTCATTTAGACTTGTTTATCTGACGTAGATTTTATCATTCATTTTGTTGTTGTTCTTTTTTGTATTATGGTCTAGTATGAGAAACTCCAAATTTTTCTCTATAAAGCTACCGGCTTGTTACAATTTTGTAAAATGTTGAGTTTACTACCAAACAGGTTTGTCATCATTTTTTAAATTTAACGCATTTCTACCAAACAGGTCAGCACTTGTAATATAACAATTTCAGATTTTGGGACAAAAATTTTTTTGCACCAGATCTTGGGGACAAAAACATTTCAAAATAGAAAACGCTCCCAAACGGGTTGTAAGATCTTAGAAGACCTCACTCACTCTTACTTTAGCATTTTGCTTTACAATACACTAATATATATGTTTATCTTATAGAAGAAATATCTCTCGGTTTTTAGAGATATGATTGACTTCACCACGACTGCACCCTGATGCATGAAGAATTTCTAGGAGATAAACCCAACCATTATCCTGGGCACTACAAAAAACCAAGCCTTGATGATGAAGACCTTCGTTCCCCTTTACCTATTCCTACTTGGTCACCTACACCAAAAGACATGTCACTATTGCCCCTATGTCTCCATCATTCAACCTACACCTCCTGTTAAGAACCTCTTCCTACACCGCTTATTTGTCGTACTCCTAACCTACACCCCTCACGTTGCAGGGGCCGTTTGGGGCGTGATTAAAAGCAAAACATCCAGATGGGATGTTTTGCTACACTGTAGCATCTGGATATTTTATATATCCAGCTGAAACACCTCATGAGGTGTTTCAGCTGGATGTAAAAATCTACATGGACGCTACAGTAAATATCCAATATCCAGTCTGGATATTTTGCAATAATCACGCCCCAAACGGCCCAGCAGTAGTAGGCTACTACGTAAGAAGTCTACCTTTATTTTCCATCTTACTTATTTATTTGTTTATCATTGGGAAATTAATAAATAATGATAAATAATTTGTATAGGACTATTTTTACGTTCGGTTTTTTAGTCCCCTTGATTTAGTGCTTGTGTGCCGACAAACATTAAGGTAAGGGATCTTATTATTTATTCACATCAGGTGCCTTTACCATTACATATTTAATGACATGTATCTTAATTAGATTACTGAACGTAATTGTATGAGCTTGTATGAATTATTAGTATTATGATTAAAATTAATTAATGAATTATTTCACACACTCAAGTAATATCATGCTCTAGGCTATGTTGGTATGTTAGTAGCACGTTTAAGACAAATATTTTTAGATATTATGTTTTATAGTATTTTATAATTGATAGTAACATATTTAAGATCTTATTATAAAATACCATGTTTTATGTACATTTGTGTATACTAGCATCATGCTTGGACACTGCCCATATTTGTAGTACCATTTTAGGATGCCTAAAATTATTTTGTAATATCGTGATTATGAATTTACTTTATTTATGTGTTGATATGCATTGCATGATGGATGTGCCACTGGAGACAAATTTGAATGTTATGTTGAAGGATGTATGAAGATGATTGCAAGCTATTCGTGTGATGTTATGTCTTTCTCGATGTAATCTTGTAATGATTATTTTTTATGGATACTTTTATTTTATTTCTCCATGTCTAAGGCACTATAAAAAGTTTGGAAGGGAACCCATGGTAAATCCAACATTTTTTGCTCCTAGTGGAGAGATCTTGAAGTTCCCATGTAATTATTTGAAGAACGGATTAATAGTGATCCTAGACTGGGTTACTTGATTAAGACGCTGCGCCAAGTCTAGTTGGTCTAAAAGAAGTACGTGTGTACTATTATGATACATTTGGAAATGAGATTTACATGTTTAAAATGAACCTAACAAGACTATGCGAATTAAGGGACTTAGCAACTTAAAATGAGTCACTTTGTTAAATAATTCTTTCCAATTGAACAAATCAATTGTACAATAAATGAGGGTGCCAAAATATTATTTTTATTATGAACATGAAGATGAGGGTAGTCTCATCCTAGCGGTGAAAGTCCCCAAACCCCTCCCTCGGTATTTGACGTTTCTTGTAGTGATATGACATTGGCACGAAAATTAGATTTTTTCCCATTTAGATTGAATCCATTTTTTAATTATATATCACCATATGTGATTGTCTTGTGACTCTATTGTGATCATTTTGTGACTCTTATTTGATCTTCCACATTTTGGAATTTCATCTTATGTGATATCATATTATCTTTATTTATTCTTCATATGATCATGATGTTGTGTTGGATGTTACCCTTTGATTATTGTGTTATGCTTCCACTCGCTGATAATCATGTATGTATAATGCTCTTATAGTTGAAGTGTAATATGTTGGTAAATACACATTTCTATTACTGGGCGTAATAGCTCACTCCTATTTTTTCTTTTGGTTGCCTTCCCATGCGGAAGTATTTTGCTGGTGCTCAGGGCTGAACGTGTTGCACTCGATCTCTCCTGGTTGTGGAAGAGAAATAACCTCTTGTTTATTTAATTTTCCTCTTGACTGCCACTAAAAAGCCTGTAGTTTCATTTTTTTACTACTTCTCAACCCCATCCTTCTTCCCACTTGTTTGTCAGTGTCCGCCATCCCATACCCCCAAAATAAATGAAATCGCACATCTTCCCCCACTGTCTTTAATACTTCTTCCAGATTGTCTGCCTGAAACCAAATCAAAGCCGCCGACGGACGTCTTCCTCTCCGGCACCAACCATCTTCTCCGGGATCTTCACCAACATATGGGAAGGGTAGGTCCAACCAGGAAAAAAATCCCCAGCCCCCTGGAACCAGAGAGCTGGGGGGGGGGGGGGGGGGGGCTCGACTGGGCGCCCGGGATTCTTGGGGAGATATGGTCACGGTCGCCGGTCAGGCTAGAATATCCCAAAGGGGACGAGCCTACAACGGTCGACAATCCTCGAATTCCCTTATTTAAGAAACACCCTTTCGTGTGTGCTGCTCTTTCTCAGAAAACTGTCGGCCCTGCGGCTCGTGCCCCTCACCAGTCCAGTCCACCACCCATTGGCCTACCCCTCAGCGCTTCCTCCTCCGGCGGCTAGATTCAACTACGATTCTCTCACTACCATTTTCTTGCCCCTTTTTGGTCTCTTCCTTCTTGCAGAGTCAGTCACTTCAACAGGTGTTGCAACAGAGGGTTAAAAAGAAGGTAATGAAGCAGCCATGAAAAGGGTCTTGAAACAGTCAAGAAAGGGTCTTCCTGGTATGATTATGTGGTGCATGTGAGTTAGTGGTAATTGCTTTTTACTGGGTTTGTTTCAGGGGAATTGGGTCTCTTAATCAGAATGAGGAATGCGAGATGTTGCCCTTTTTCTCATGTATCTAAAATGGTTAGTTTTTGTTTTCTAGGCAGAGCAAGTGGTGGTCTTATCTGTAGTATAAGGTGCATACAATTTTATTTGGAAAATTTCATAGTTGGACACAGATTTTGCCGTGTTTGTAGTGCTTTTTCTGGGTATAGTTATATGTAGGTGGTAAATGTGATTGACTGACCCCACGAAAGCCCTAAATGTGTTTGTGGAAAAATCAGAGTTGTTCTACATACATTTATTTTGCTGAAATGTTTAGATGCTAGGAAAAAGTAATGCTAGGTTCTATGTCAATTGATGCGATTTTGGCCTATTTGGTACCTTATTAAAATCATTCTGTAAAATTAGTTTCATTTGAACTTGTAAACATATTGACTATTATGCCAAACAGATGCTTATTCAAAATTAGCCAAAGTTTTGCCAAACAGCTTGAAACTTCAAAAACAGCAACATTAGAAATTAGGACAAAACTTTAAATGTAGTCTATTTTGGGGACACAAACGCCTCCAAAGAGAAATTGCTGCCAAGAAGTACTAAAAGACTAATTATGGGAGCGGGCTATCTATGCTTAGTTTTTAATGTGCACCTTATAGCTTCGACTTTTCACTATGAGCTTTCGTATGGATCTGATCTACGCTCTAAAACTTGCTTCATTGCTCTGCTTGTATGAATTTAGACACCATCAAACTTTAGGCACATAAAATCTGGTAAGTACAAATACATTTTATTCAGTTTTATGTTTTGGAGTGTAAGAAGTAGATGATTTGTAAACTTTGCTTCGTTATCTCTTGTTATGTGGATATGGATCCTGATTGTAAATTTGAGGCTTTTGTTTGAGGTTGTCTTCTCCTAATACATGCAGGGGTGATCATAGGCAATATTTTTTACCTGGTCTGGAGTTATTTTGTTCTTCATGATGGCGTTATAGCGTCTTTAGAAAATATTATATAAATGGGTATCATCATCAGCAAAGCTGTCAACGGCATTAGCACTGTTCTTGGTGGCGCTTTTCTTTCCCCATTGAAAAAAATTTTCGGCCAGTCATGCGAGTATGTTTCTGCCTATTCTTCTATAATTTGCGTTTAGATAATTGACTATCTCTTTTACATAAAACTACTTGGATTAGGTGAGGATGCTGCTTGAAATTGGTAATGTTAGAGTCACAGAAGTTAGATGAATACCGAACATATTTTCATTTATTCCAATTTGGGGGACATAGAGATACTCTTTGAACGTATGCATTAAATGTTGTCTTTCTGTGGTTCTTGTTTGCAGGAATATTTGTTCAGGAACATGGGACCTGATTTGTTTTATTGAAAATTTGTGTGTATCAAACCTAATAAAGCTTTTGATGGTCTTTCTCCTGAGCTATATTAGTAAGTTCTGTCATCTTCTATATTTAGACTTCTTAAACTTAAGTTGTCATGAAAAAGCGGTTTATGAAATGCTTTTCATCGTAACTTGTTCTTTATATGCTCTTTGGTTCTCGAGTTGAAGCCTTTTTGGTCCTGTGTATTACTTTTTAATTTCATATTCGTTTTTGTATCTTCTTCCCTTGACAGTTTTCCTTGCCAACTAACTCGTTTCTCCAATTTGGAAAACAAATTGCAGGCAGATAATTTTTTTTTAAAAAATGAGTGATAACAGGTCATCATGGAAAGAAACATAATTAGTTTGCTTTTTTTTTCAGCTTTACTCTTCTTTTATCTTTTGCTTAAAGTGGGAATCCTCCAATGCATAATCAGAAGCCTGTGCAAAATGACTTGGGCTGGATGTCATGCTTATTGTCATGCAATGAAAGAAATCAACTGTTTCCTATGGTATAAGATAAAGAATGTTAAGCGAGTACATCGTGGCCGCCGCAAATTTCTGGACCTCGAGGAAGGATCAACAACTCCAGTCAGACATGAAAGTTTTGAGACTGTGAGCTCTATTAGAGAGCGGCTCTCTCTAAGAGACCAGAGAAATAATGCGACTCGGAGGTCTTTGTACTCTGTAAGGCATGGGTCGAAGAGGAGCTCTCACAGGGGCAGCCACCACATGAGATTGAAGAGGAGGGATGTTTCACTACATCTTCATAAGGGCTCAGGCAAATGGAATGCAAGACAGCATAGGGTAAGGCACTTGAGTAAGAATCAAGAACTCACACTGGTAAAGAAGAGATTAAGGTGACCAACTTCTGAGACTGTAAAATGTGTGAAGCCTTACTTTGCATCTGGCTGAAAGGAAGTTTAGATGAAACATTTTTTTTTACTAAAAGTTTGCTTAAAATTTGTATTTAAATAAAGCAGTCCTTCTGTTTCTACTTGATGAATTTGGATAATGCCAATGGCATATTTGTTTTTTTCAACAACCACAAAATTAGAGTACACTTTTATCAGTTGTAAACTTATATTCCCTATTTGAGTAGCAATTGAAGTTGCTTAAAGGCGAGAAACTTTGTAATTGATTCTGCGCTGATTTTTCTTCAACTGTTGAACTTCTAACCCCTTACAAGAGGCAAGCCAATTGCAGTAACTATGAGTGTTGATGGAATTCCAAAACGGAGATGACTCCAAAAGGATAATGTATATATCCTGTGGAAGCGGCTCGCTGAGCTTGCTCACAAAGAAGAACCAAGAAGTGAAAGGTTCCCAGTAACTGTACTCACCCATGCCAAAATAAGCCATGCCTTATTTTTGTCAGCTGTAGAAATGGATGCTGCAGAGGCCGCCACACGAGTTCCAAGCAGGAGCACTGGAGCATTAATTTGAAAAGTTAAAAAGGGTAATGCCTTTTTTATATCTCCAATTATGTCAATAGGATATGCTAGATATATGTAACTTGTAGGAAAAATAAACAATCTAATTGACTAATGTGATGATGGACAAAAACTAAATGAATAACTTTGAAAATCAAAAGGGATTATGTAAAAGCGCTCGACATTTTTTGCTACTTGAAAATCAGCTCTGGGATGCTACTTTCATCTATATGATCTTTCTAGATAGATATTTTCCTTCCTAAAATTTAGCTTTTGTTTATTTATATTTATTTATTTTTCTTTGATGACGAACAGAACTAAAATAACTTTGTAAACCGAAAGAGCTCTTCATAGTTCTTTGATAGCAAATTGATCCTTGTACATATTTTACTGCCTAACATATTTTATTTATCTGTTTATATTTTTGCCTCATGGATCATATGTAGCTGACTGAATGTGTGGAGGAGTCTATATAATGAATTCCAAAAATCCATGAAATATTGCACAAAAACAAAATACCACCCCATCTTAGTACATCCATTTTGCTCAATTTTAGTGGCTGGTTACCTTAAAATGGTATTCAGCCACTACTTTTAAATTTTAAGGTTTCCAGCCACTTAAATTGAGCCAAATGGAGCTATTAACATGGTATGGAGGGAGTAGTTTCTTGAACTGTACATGCTTTACATATCAAAATTAGCCTTTGTTCCTTATATAATTTGTTATAATATCTTCTTAGCTGCGAAGAGCATCAGCAACATACCCGTAGGTACGAGGATGACAATGGAGAGCACTGCCCTTTGATACGATCAATTCGTGCATATGGCTCCATAAAATTACAGAATGTACTTGGGATGCCTGTCTTATTGAAACCATCAACAGTGATAAACATCCCACAGAAGAAGATCAAGAGTGAGTAAGAAACCTGGTAAAACAAAACAATTAACTGTATTAAGGAACAACAGTGATAAAACATAAATAATAAATGAGCTACTTTATTTAAAGGTTAAATATAAAGTTCTATCTTTAGTTCCTGTGCAAAACTGTAAAAATTCGCCTTTTCTTTCTTTTTAGAAGGAAGATGGAATCAGGTTAGTTGTGCTGTATATTTATTTCTTACGAATTTGATACTGGAATCTGTACCTTCTCTAGGCAAGGCATGGCATCTTTGAAATCTAGGACTGTGAGAGCTAGAGCATGTGTAAGGGCACTCCATGACATATCCAGACGCATCATCATATAAACTAGCATTCCCCAGTGTTACAAGATCGATACAGATTTTTTTGAATAACTTTCTCCATCTCTCAGTTGTACTTTCCTTTCCCTGAACTGATTGAGAAGTGCATCCATCTCTATATCCATTAGACTGGCCATTACTATTAGAAACATTCTTTGACAGCCTCCTCATGTGCCCACTGCCATCCCTCATTTGAGAAATGTCCATTGATGAATTAGATATCCTGAAGGACTCCATTTTACCACTTCCAAGTCTTCGTAGATCATTTTCACTGGAAGAGATTCTAGCTATAGGCGTCTGAATATGCCCTGGTTCCACAGGCATAGATGAAATCTGGGCTCCTTCACCATCTAACAAATTATCCCAGTCCTGGGAATTAAATGATGGAAGGTGAGACATGGTTGCAGGTGAGCTTCGAAGCGACATCACATTTTCATCGGCTACTACCTCTGAAATTGTTTGTTCTTCGTCCTTCTCATGTGACAACAGCCTCTAATACATACATAACAGAACTATCACATTGAAAACTACTCCTACAAGCATTGCAGGGACTATGCCTACTACTCCCTCCGGTCACTTTTAATAGATACAGTTTGTTTCAAATGAACTAAATTTTTAGTATATTTGAAAAAACTGTATTTATTAAAAGTGACCGGAGGGAGTTGGAACTTTCTGAAAGATATTTTACTTTGTACTGCTATGACCAAATTTTGTGGATTACCGATTGGTGTGGCCGCAGAACCTATGTTAGTGCTCGAAGCAAGTGCTAGCAGGGATGGCTGCGGCGGCAAATTGTTTTGCCTAGCCACCTTGAGGACAAATTCAGTGAGAACGACAAAAGTGGTATTGTTGCTGAAAAGAGCACTTGTGACGGCTGAAATTAGGCAAATTCGGTAGAGCATATCTTTACCTCCTCTGCTCTTATAAGAGAGCAATTTGCTGAAGTACTTGAACATGTCGGCTCGTTCAACAACCATCGTGCCAAAGAGGAGGCCGAGCATGGGGAAGTCTATTGCATCCCAATTCCCAGGAGATATGACTTGGAAGATGACCAAGCATGGCGCCTAGGAGAGACCCTGCTGTTTGGCCATTGGAAGGAAGGGGACAGCGGGGAAGACAGCTAAAACCTAGAAGATTGCAAAGGCTATTGAGCCTAAAACCACTTTTACTGTTGGTGCCATAACCATAGTTGGGCAAGTAGTGGATCAAATTCTGGAAGTCAATTGCATAAAAATTTGGTTTCACCTTGATAGGTGAAGGGATGACAATTCTGTACAAATTTGCGATATTATACAGATTGGCTAACACTGAAAGAGCGGTAGAGGATGAAAGTACAATTAATAGATACTATATGCTCACTTTGGACTAACGCAGAAGAATTTTGTAGATATGCTTACTTTTGAAACCAAATCAATGAGGATTGCCTGTCACGCCCAAAATTTTTAGTTCTTATTGGAGCAATTTTTTTTTAATGTGCTGAATACTTGTGGCGTAATAGATAGATATCGTAATGTGCTGAATACTTGTGGCATAATAGATAGATATTGGACTAATGCATTGAAAAGTGCAAAGTAACCAAAACCCAAAAGATAGGCTATTTAAAAAATAAAACTAAGAATGAGGAATTAAAATATTAATTTGAAATATTTATTGGTCCAAAGCCATTATAATTGTTCTCAAAATAAACTGAAAATTTAATATCTACTACGAACTTCTTCACACTAATCCTTCTTATCCAGCTATTCCTTACGCCTTATCAACTGCTAAACCTGCATTGCAAGATGGATAGTATTCCAAAAACTACCCAGTATGATGCAAAATCGTAGCAGATCATAATAAGATAATTCAAGGATAATATAACAACAGAAATAGTTGTAACATGAGATGATATATGTTACAATATAATTTAAAGACATAATTCATCATAAACGTCGGGAACTAAGACATCCGAACAAGATAATCAAACTCCATAGTGCTAGGAGTGAATGAACTTTTGCTTTCATATCTTTTGTCGCTCGCAAATATACACCATACCCAATTGCCACTAGGGGTTCTCTTGAGGAACCCTGGAATGAATCTAAGACGTAGGCCTCATCGGTGCTCATGGACAATGGGCTGAGACCGTGTAGGCCTTCCATGATGCCTAACAATCTAATTGATAGATTAAACAATAACTCAATGAATTTAAGACAATTAAAGTTGGACAGCAAGGTTGCAACAAGGTGATGCAACAGTAAGGAATCACATATATGAATCATAGTTTTCATCTTAATACAACACATATGATAGAATATGAATCAAGTAAACAATTGCGATGAATTACTATAAGGGAAAAGTTTAAATGAGATCGCTCTCATATTGCTTATATGAGGCCACTTTGAATCGTAGCCGTTGGATCTTGATCTGACGGCTATAAATATCTATAATGATCTCACCCACTCCTTGATGTGACACACTCACCTACCCGCTGATTTGATATCCACCCTCCGATCGGAATCTAACGGCTATAAAGATTGGCCTCATGCTCCTTATATGAGAACGATCTCATGTAAACTCATCCCTTACTATAATTTCCAACATAATAACAACTCATGCAATACAAGCAAGATTTTTCAAAATACAAGCATGAATAAAACTCATCTCAACATCAGCATGAATATCAATAACGTTTGACCTAAGCATGAATTCTAGGCACTGTAAAAGACAAGACCTTCAAGACATTATGTAAAAGCATCCTACCTTAAACCATTCGTCGAAACTCTTTACTTCGTGTTTTGTTCCGGCTATCCTACACTCCTTGTCGCTTACTTCAAGTTGGCCAGTAAGAGAGATGAGGGAGAGAAGGTCGAGAGATATGAGAGAGAGAATGATTGAGAGAGCAATAAGGGAAAAAGAAGGGACGACTTGCTCTCTTTTTATAGAGGGTGCACAAGAAGTCCTACTCCTATTATGACTAAGGATGACTTATCTTGTTTGAGTCGATCCTTATTTGAGTCAAGACTATCTATAAACAACAAGTTTATCCATAACAAATCCCTGACGCCCAACAGAGTCCTAGCCTGCAGGGTTTCTTTTTCCATCATCCAACTGATTCCTCTTTTTAATCATAATCTAATTTGAAGTATATCATGTAGGAGATTGACTCAATCTACTCTTATGCAACTCATCTATGTCGCCAGGTACTCTTATCTATGGCGCTAGACATATCTTCCATGCCAGTACTCAGACTCCTAGTTTCATGAGGAGTCTTGCTCTAGGTTAACCCCTTGTGCTACGCTTCACCTAATCCTACTTCAATTAGGAATCTACGATAACTCCCATCAAACTTATCCAATCATGATCTACCATAATCCAATTCCATTCCAGTTTCCTAGAGTCAAGAGAAAAATCTTTTTATGCTATAAAATTTGGGGTCGTCACATTGTTATATCTGCTCATGAAGGTTTCTGCATAAAGGAGTTTTGATTAGAGAAGATACATGAAAAACAGGTTGCAAGAGAAAAACTAGGAATCAGAACGTCAACTACATATGGATTTAGACAAATACATGAAAAAGTTTAATAGGCTAACCATTACAAAATATGGACGTGGAAAGTGCATGAAATTGATGAAAATTTGTAGCTGAAGCATGGAATTCCATATCGGGGCGATATATCGCCGATATATCGATATCGGGCCCCACCTGATAAAACGAGACGGACAAATATCATTTTTTATTTTTTTTTCAAATATCGCCGATATATCGCTATTTTATAATAAAATAATATTTTTGGAAAAAAAATTCGAAAAAAAAAAAGAAAAAAGTAACTTTCCCACTTGTTTCCCATCCTAATATGTATATTTTAAAATCTATGCTTTGTTTAAATTAGTATAACTTATTTTAGATGCTAGATTATGAAATTATATGGTAAAAACTAGTTTTTGACTACCGATATTTTTTTACAAATATCTCCGATATATCTTCGATATATCTCCGATATATCTTCGATATATCTCCGATATTTTGTCTCTTAAGCCGACCGATACGATACCGATATCCGATACGGAATTCCATGAGCTGAAGTAAAAAAACAAATTACAAAAAATTTTAAATATATTAAACACAATCAAAGTGGAGAAAGCACCATGCATGCATTCTCTTCTAGAGTTGCCAGAGATCAACAAGAGTAAACAACGACAGTAGGTAGGTGATGCATGGAGTGTAACTATACATGGGAATTTTAATGTATTAGTAGTTAATGTGCACGTCATAACATTTTTCACAGGATACATCTTTTTGTGACTTGAAGGTAATAATATTTATTTTCGGAAAAATATGGTTAAAGTGCATATTGTTAATCATGCAAAAAAAATGGTATGAATGTGAGGTTTTGACCTATTACCAGGCCAATGAAGTCGGAATGCCATATTACCTGGTTTTTTCAGTCTCATGCCATATAACATGGTTTGGCGACCTGGTCTTCCCATTTTGCCCTTCTGAACCCTACCCCTACACCCCAACCTCATTTTTCCATAATACCTGGTTTCATGTTTCACACTTCAACAAATCATATCTCCTTCAATTCTAATTTGTTTTTGCCCATTTTTTTCATTTTTCTTTATTTTTACTGCTCCTTCTTATAATGACGCTATCATATGGATCTTTAGATAATATCTATTAAAAAATAGAAAAATTTATGCTAAATACCGTGTAGTGTCTCAACATAGTTAGACTATCATCATGATAAGAAAGAGGAGGAAAAAAAGAAGAACAAAAAAAGAATGGGTGAAAATGGATAAGAAATGAGAGATAAGAATCGTTAAACTATGTTCCAAAAATATGGCCCTATACACAGTAGTGCTATCGTGTAATCAAGTACATGATACCTTTCACTATCGTGTATTTGTGTACATTATTATCGTGCCATCGATTACATAATAGCAGTGCTATTGTATCGATTATACTCCCATTTTTTGGGGACATACTTCCATGAATCATATCTCCTTCATTTCTGATCCATTTTCGCCTATTTTTTCGTTTTCTTTATTTTTTCTCCTCTTTCTTCTCATGATAAAATCCTAAGGATATTGAGATTATATCTAATAAAATATAAAAAAAATCTAGGATAAGCATGCGGCGTCTCAACATAGTTAGGCTATCATCATGATAAGAAAGATGAGGAAAAATAAAGAAGAACACAAAAAAAATGAGTGAAAATGGATAAGAAATGAGAGAGATATGAATCGTTAAGGTATGTAAAAAAAATCGCTATCGTGTACTCAATTACACGATAGCCTTGGCTATCGTGTATTTCTGCACACTGTTATCATGTAATCGATTATACGATGGCACTGCTGTAGCTATCGTTTGTACTTGATTGGACGATAGCTCTGCTATTGTAATATCCTATTTTTTTGGGACATACTTCTACGAATCATATCTCCTTCATTTCTGATCTATTTTCGCCCATTTTTTTTAATTCTTCTTTATTTTTATTGCTCTTTCTTATAATGATGATATCATAAGGATGTTGAGATAATATATAATAAAATATAATAAATTCACGATAAATAACATGTGGTGTCTCAACATAGTTAAACTATCATCATGATAAGAAAGAGGAGTAAAAATAAATAAGAACAAAAAAAATGGGGGAAAACATATCAGAAATGAAGGAGATATGATTCGTTGAAGTATCATGTATAATATTTTTTTGACATACTTTAACGATTCATATCTCCCTCATTTCTTGTCTATTTTCACCCATTCTTTTGCGTTCTTCTTTATTATCATGATGATAGACTAACTAGGTTGAGACACCACATATTATTTATCATAGATTTTTCTATATTTTATTAGATATTGTCTCAAGATCCTTAAGATATGATTATGAAAAGAAAGATGAGAAAGAATAAAAAAGAACAAAAAAAGAATGGGCGAAAATGGATCAGAAATGAAGGAGATATGATTTGTCGATGTAACACCTGAAATTGGTATGAATCACTAAACTGCTATTTTAGGAAATTGGCCTAAATTAGGAAAATTTAGTTACGTAATTGGATTTCTGTTATGTTATATGATTTTATATGTTTGGAAGTATGTGATGCGTTAGAATTTTATTCAACAATGAACCGGGTTAGGGTTAGGTAGGTTAACCCAGGCGGGAGGACTAGCCTTGGCGCTGGGCTCTACCTGGCGCTGAGGCTGGTCTGACGCCAAGGGCCGAGGTCACCTGACGCTAGGTCATGGGGCTAGGTGCTTAGGTGGGTATGAGACGTGTATTGGGACACATATGAGTGAGATGAAGTAGTTAAAACTCGTGGTACGTGGTTGATGCGAGATGGAGTGGTGTGTCACATGCACTGGACGTCAGACATGTGGACGCCAGAGCCATGGACGTCAAGACACTTTTGGTAGAGTGAGTGAGTGCAAATCTCAGTTGGCTACCCATCATAATTAGAGAAGGTTATGGTAACAGAAAATATTTGATTACTAGTAGTAAATAAGAAGTGTAACTGATAGTAACTCATGGAAGTAACTAAATCGGTTATAGGTAATTATGATAGCCAATCAGGGAAGGGAGTAGAATATTTTCAAGATCATTTACAGCCAATCAGAAAATAGAAATAAAATGGAATGGACATCCAAAAGGAATTGGATAAGATCAGACAGTTTCCTGATTAAGTAGTTAGAATCAATTTAGAGATTTGATTCTAGAAAAGATTCTAAATCCTAACTGATTTGGGGTGCAAATTGGAGGGACGTCCATGGCCTAATTTGAGTAAGTTGAGAATGAAGGTCTGACATTAGAAGGGATGTGTATCAACTGAGGAAAGTGAATTCAATTAGGAATAGAAAACCTAACTATTAAAGCACCCAAATAGAGGTGGCCCGCCCACTCTCTTGTGCTCTTGTGGGTTCTCTTCTCCTCTTTCTCCACCAAACTAGCACCTCTCCACCCTCTTCTCTCGTCCCAAAACTTCTCTAATTCGAAGGTTGAGGGCGGCAACGCGTAGAGGAAGCGACGGTCTTCGCGAGCAAGCAAGGAATAGGATGGTTTTTCCCTCGTCTTTCATTTAAAATTCTTTACTTCATATGGAGAATTTATAGTGTGGTATCTTGTGATATTTATATCGTATCCTTATTGGTATTGTGTGGTAGCTCATGGTATGAATGAATTTTCATAATGATATGTCATATTGATATGTTATATGTTGAACCATAAGGATGGTTGTGCTCAAAAATCTATTTTGTTACACATGCTAGCAACTAGATAGGAAACTTGATTGTCTTGTTACAACTCAATCCTTTTTGGTTGCCTTAGGGGGTCTGTTATTTGCTATCCGGTTCGTGTTGTCTTGATCTATTAATGAATCATGGAAATTGTATAGCCATATGACTCTAAGACTTGATTATTGTCTTAAATTGAGATTAAAGTGGATTATTAATAGAGGACGTCTCATACCTTGGTGTCGTGACTCTACTGTTTTCTCAATGGAGACTTCATGACATGTCAATTCTCTGGTTTTGTGAGTTTATGTGTCCTGAATTTGTTGTCTAGTTATTTAATACTTTTATTATCAAGGGGATGCTAGTATAATCGAGTAAGGGTGGTGAAGCAAACCCTAATGCATGGAGATTACTAAGAATGCAGAACTACTAATGTTCTATAATGAGCCTAGGAGGTATTTAATTAAGGTTATGTCATTAATGGTCATAACATAGAGTAATTATATTAATTAATTAAATAGAACTAGGATTAGTGCTCTCGGCCAGAACTATTTTTGCATCGATGACCTACACTAAATTAAATATAACTAATTATAGAAAAATCAAACAAATATTCTGTCTATTGGGTTTAAAACTAGACTCATAGGGGTAATTACAGTAAAACTTTTAGGGTCTAGATTGAATTGTATGGATGGTGGGGACCGTCGAAAGTCTAATGGTGTGTAGAAAATAGTAAACTGTAATTAGGCTAAAAACCCTAATACCTACTAATACAAGAGGGTATGATAAGATAAGTGTGTAATAAATTTTTTTTATACATTACAAGACTTAATAATGATTATTACAGTAAGAGTGACTAAGTTATAAGGGTTGGTATATGGCACTACAACAAAAATCGCCTTTAGAGACGGCACAATCCGTCTCTGAAAGTGCCTTTTTTGCGACGGACAACTTCCGATGCTCAATCTCTCAATTTGCGCGGTCGACAGATATAGCAACGGACAGAAATCGGTCGCTAAATCATTTTTTGCTACGGTAGATAGTGTCGAAAAAGTGTCTTTAGTGGCGGATAAATTCCGTTGAAAATATGGTTTTTCGACGTAAATTGCCGTCACAAAAGGGAATTTTACTGCCGAGAATGATATGTAGCGACTATTTTTATCCGTCGGTATAAATATTTAACGAATGGACTCTACCGTTAGTTACCTATTGCGACGGTTCTAGCTCATTTGTGACAGATTTTATCTGTCGGTACAGACTTCGAAATTTTTTTTAAAAAAACAGTAGCTTTGTGCTGTTGTGCTAAATATGGAATCAGAAAACTCCACTGACCTTTTTCTATATCAGACGGTTCTCTATCTTCCCAACTAGAATAATCATTCTCTGCAGTACTTTCAAGGCCAGAAGACAAGGAATCAACACAAATGCCTTCAGCTAAGCCATGAACAAGAAACACTTGATTAGATAAATGGTTTCCTATGGAAAGAAGTTCACCTTCTAGATCTGATATTTCCTTTGATGTGCTATAGGTCACAAAAAGAAATTACTAGCTGCAATAGCCACAAAACAAGCAAAAGACCTGAAAATCAGTTCATGGCAAAAAATAATGTTTAAGCCGTTATTATCACCAAGAAACAGGGCTTATGGGTATGTTTTGTACATAGTCGGTAATATCAGAGGAAACAAGCGTGTTCATGGTATTCTAACAAAAAATAGTGTTTAAGCCATTATTATCACCAAGAAAGAAGGCTTATGGAAATCTTTTGTACAAAGTCAGTAATAACAGAGGAAACAAGCATATAAAAGCACAATCAATTCTGAGACTCGCAATGACACATAGGCAGGTGATATTTCTACATGACAAGCAAATAACCTTTATCAACCATTTTTTTCACATTTATGATTGGAAAAAGCATTTAATACACAAAGCAATGTCCTATTAAATTCTATTTGCGTCATCATAGTCATCTTCTACCAGCTAAGACAACCATTGTGCTGTACCTAGAAGTGATCGCACATGGTCCAACAGAAAACATGGGTGTATGGGCTTGGTGTCCAATTAACATTTCTATATTTTACAGCAATCAATTGCAAATGATATATTCTAGCACATTGCATGTATCTTTCGTCTAAGTTCTCAGCAACTTGCAGTCCAACAAAGTTCGCCAGGAAGAAGTCTAAATGCTTCTGGCTCAGAATTAAAATCTTGGGCCTTCTCAGCTCTCTGATCAACAGTAATCGGACATTATAAACATCACGCATGAAACATTCCAGCACATTTGTATGAACTTTCATCTAGTTCTTAGCCACTTAATGATATGGAAATCCCAAAAATTAATATAACCTATCGACTTCGTAAGAAAATAGGCTAAAAGGTGGACATATAAAATAGGTTAAAAGGTGGACATATAAAATAGTTGTCTGTCACTTTCAATTTCAGCAATAGCACAAATCATGTCCTGAAGAAATTAGCAATACAAAATTTAGCATTCTCCATGTAGAAATCAATACTGACTTGATAACTAAATATAAAGGTCTTTCTGAATTTTCTATTAACATAATTTTCTCTTCATACAAGGATGAATACAAATAGCTTTGAACAGGCGCTACAAAGCATCCTTTTAAACAATGTAACTTAGAATGGACATAAAGATGGCAATATGATGATAGCAGAAATAGTAGGTGATAGTAACAGTTCTTATCGGATCAATCTGCAATCTGAAGTATCTACAACAATTTCTGCAACGGCCTGAGAACATAAAACACAATTTAGGGCTTTTGAAAGCAACGATACATTTAATTACACAAATTGTGTTAACTGAAGGCAATCACAATTACAAGCTACAAATATTCAATTAAAATTCTTCTTTACTTTAAGCTGCTGAAGGCAATCACATATCAAAAATAGGCACGGTATGCAGCATTTAGAAAGCTTGCTTTTGTTTCACCTTCATTTCAGTCTGGGTCAGATAAGGTTGCCCATCAGGATCCCGTGAGAGAACCTTCTGTCCTTTGGTTTCTCCAGCATCTATACATTCCTTATTCACATCAGGATTGCTCCACATTGCTTCTGTGGCTTCTCACAATACAGCTGCTTCAAAATCACATACACATTTTTCATGAGAGAGTGAAAGAAAAATGTATTGTATGAGTATAATATGTGTATAGGAAGCTTATAGATATGTTGGGCAGCACAACCACGCTTGCCACTCCTACTGCACCATCTGAAGTATGCCAAAAGCTCAATGAAATCCCTATAAAGCAAATAACCAAACCCTAGAAAAAAGCTGCAATCTTTCCAATTACCAATCTCTAGTTTATTCACTAACTTAAGCATAAGCAGTTCAGAAAGGGAAAAAGAAACTCAATTTTACCAAATTCAGAACCTACCCGATTGCCGGAGCTGCTTGCGCTGAGTGAAGAGGATGAGGAGCTCGTCGTGAAGCGCCCGGATGAGGTCGATCCGGGAGGCGGCGCGGTCGATGAGAGTGGATCGGTACCTGAAATGGTTCAGCAACCTCTGGCGGTCAAGGGTGTCACAGTCAAACGACTTGAGCCGGTCGTCGAGAGAGCGGATCTCCTTGCTCAGGTCGTCGATCTTGGCCTCCTCGGTGATTCTGGTCTTGCAGTCCGGCGATCATCGTTGGACAAAGCCCATCGCCCTCAGAGGAGTGGCTAGGGCAGGGAGGGACAACGAAGGGTTTCCGACAGACAATGTAACCACGGATAAAAAACCGTGAATAATATATATTACCCACGGTTGTTTTTAACCACGGATAATAAACCATAGATAATAGTTACTATTATCAACAGTTTATTTTCTGCCATCACAATCCGTCGCAAATGTTATATCTTTCTCCACGGTTTATTTTCTATGGTAAAAGCATGTCTTTATCCACGGTTTTTTTAGCGACAGAATTAAAACTGTCGCTAATGGCCGATTTTGTTGTAGTGTGGGGTAAGCAAAGGTGATTTGGGATTCGACATGTCTCTAGTGCTTTGCTTGCAATGTTGACTCGATTTGAGCCTCCAATTAGAGTCCGAACCCTCACAATCTATTGTAAAATATCCAAATCTTTTGAGTCTGAAATAAGTGTTTCTTGAATTGAGTTGGTTCATGGGGTGCTCCTATCTAGGGCTACGCATGTGTAACTTATCAGATGCATTGAAATCAATATTGAACTCCTTTTGTGTGTCATATGTTGAAAGAGATATGAAAATCTCATTGATACTCCTTTTGTGAGTCATATGTTGATGGAGATATTGAAATCTCATTGGTACTCCTTTTGTGAGTCAATCTTAGAAATGATACATTGAATTCTAGAGTGTTGCGACCTCTATCATATGAAATATTGTTCAGATATACGTTGATTGTTTCTCCACAAAAGTCCTTGCGAGGATCTCTCCGAGGTGGAATCATAGTATGCTCAGAGAGCCATTGCCAGATCTTGCGAGATCTCCAATATTGATGGAACCTTGTGAGGCTCCCGCCCAAAGAGAGGCATGTACATACATTTTAGGCTGTGGGATATTACAGAAGGTCTTGCAGTCTCCGCCCATTATGTCTGTAAGCACTGATGGGGCAAGTATCCTAGACACATTGCCGGGTTCCAAAGAGAGAACCTCTAGGGTAATCTGGCATGTAGCCACTTGTGAGTGGTAAGATCTAAGGGCAAAAATTAACTTCTCTTTACACTATGGATGTCTAGAGTCAGTAATGATTAATATCTTTTCCTTTCACTATGGATGTCTGGAGTCAGTAATGATTGATATCTTCTCCCTACACTTTTGACGTGTAGAGTCTTGATGAATTATGATGTTCTTCAGGTAAGATACCCTGATTTTCAATATGATTGCTAATGATCAATCTAATGTCATTTTAAAATCATGTTCCTCTTCCATATAAATGTCTATATTCTATTTTTATGGGTTTTTACATCCTACTGGATATTTCTGTGGAATACTCATGTATCTTGTGATGCAAGCGTGAAAGGGAATAAATCTGGTCAGATTGCAGTACCAGGGAAAGTTGCATATCGCAGTTGGAAAGGATTTTCAAGTTACTCTTTATTTTATCTATCATTGAACAGTGTGGAATTATGGCATGTGTGCCTTGAGACTTTGATGATTTTTGTTTTATTGGGTATCTTAATATTTGTATTAGAGATTATTCTGGTATTGTATCCTTTTATTTCGTATTAATTAATGATGTTGGTTCGTAAGACAGAGTAATTTTAATCGCACGTCCTTTAGTGATGTTATAATTGACTGGTTGATCGAGTATTCGGTTATGGGCCTGAGTTTCTGGCTTCAAGACTGTTCATATAAGGGACTACTTCTGCACTTTGACGAGGCCAGAAATTTCAGGGCATGATAGTAGAAGTATGTCAAAAAAATGGGCGATTAATCGAGTAATCAGACTGCTAGCGTGTAATCAATGACACGAAAATAGTGTACACAAATACACGATAGCCAGGGCTATCATGTAATCGATTACACGATAGCAGTGCTAACATGTATAGGACCTTTTTTGGGACATACTTTAATGATTCATATCTCTCATTTCTTATCCGTTTTCACCAATTCTTTTTGTGTTCTTTATTTTTCCTCCTATTTCTTCTCGTGATGATAGTCTAACTATGTTGGGATACCGCATGGTATTTATCATGGATTTTGTTATATTTTATTAGATATTATTTAAATATCAATATGATATCATCATTATAAGAAAGAACTCTAAAAATAAAGAAGAACAAAAAAAAATAGGCAAAAACGGATTAGAAATGAAGGAGATATGATTTGTTGGAAGTATGAAACATGAAACCAGGTAATATGGAAAAATGAGGTTGGGGTTTAGGGTTAGGGTTCTGGAGGGCAAAATGGGAAGACTAGGTCTCCAAACCAGGTTATATGGAATGAGACCGAAAAAACTAGGTAATATGGCATTCCAGCCTCATTGGCCAGGTAATATGTCAAAACCTCTATGAATGTATAGATCCTTGAAATATGGTGATAACACTGAACGCATTAACATTGTATAGGCCCTTCAACTATGATCACCCATTCTTGGGTATATATGTTAGGTGCATTTCCTTAAGTATCTTTCCAAAATAGGTCTTACGTTCCCATTCTATTATTTATTCTAATTATGTCTACTAAAGTATATAGGAAGGTCGTAAATTGTAAGTTAATAATTAGATTTTTGAATTTAGGACAATCCTTAAGGTTGTATATGACTTGTACCATCCATGTTTTCAAGTTAGACGTCCACTGTTTAACTTCAATATCCACATTCCTATTGAACTCTCCAAATTAATCCGATTAGATCTTATAGGCTTGATTAACAAAGACGGAGATAGGTGACTCTAGAAGGTTATTTGTTGTTGACAATTATCATTGGAATAATAAAAACAAAAAAATATAGCCCTTTCGAAAGAAAAAAATTGAAGCGTAAATCCGGATTCCCATACTCCCTCGGTCCAAAAATATGTCTGCATTAGGAAACCAAAATGAACTAATATGGACATGTTTTTTGGACGTAGGGAGTATGTTTTAGAGCCTTGATCCAGAATTCCATGTGGTCCCACCATCTTCTCTTCCTCATCAGGAACTCGTATTTATTAGGAGGCCGAAAATTACATATGGAATCCTTTTGCGTTATTACCTTATTATATTTTAGACTCAATTATGGTTTAGACTACTAGTTATAGGCAATTAAGGAGAACACATATGATAGGACTCCACAAATTATCTAGGACTTTGCAATAATTCCTTCAAAAAGAAAAAATATCTGTAAATAATATTTGTAAATGTTCTCTTTGCAATTATGGGGTTCCTAATTAATAGGGATTAACTTTAATTAGGAGGTTTTTGCAAATAATTTCCTCCATGTAGGCACATAAAATGTAGATAGACTATTACGGATTTTTTTTCCAAATTATCCAATTTTGTAGGCACATAAAATCTACCCATATTTTCCAGGCAGAAAATATCTCCTATTTTAAATCCTCCTCTATTTTTTGCCGCACAAAACCTTTCCCTATTTTCTAGGCGCACAAAGTCTTCCATTGATAGAGACTCTTCTTTATTTTGACAACTTTAAGAATAATCTAACGATCGATTGCAATTACGGGATTATTAAATAGGGATTAACTTGCAATTATGGACTTCCTAAATAGAGATTAACTTCAAATATTAAACATGATTAGGAGTTTTTTGCAAATATTTCCGGTACCCCATTTTGTTTTAATAGTAGTGTATAATTAGATATAGATTAATAATCCCTTATGTATTACATTAAAGTTCCTTCTCTAATCAGGGCTCCATCATTATTGTGACTCCCTCCAGCACAAAGATTGCTGCAGCATACAGTGCTGCTTACCGGTAGCAGCTTATATGTATTCCTTGAATATTTGATCAAACAAGTGTATCTTTTATTTGGTGCAAGAAGTTTCTATAAACTTCATTTCCAAACACAAATTCCCCCGAAAAAAAAGAAAAAAAAAAGAACACAACTTCACAACTTACGGTTTATCAACCTGACTTTACTCTCTTTCTTGAACCAGGCCTATTGGCGCACTTCATTTTACCATAGTTGTGTTTATTGTATATATAATGTTCTGGCAGTTCCTAATTGATTTGGTTTGTTGAATTATTATAATTGTTTTGCAATTAGGAAAAATGATTTCACCTTTAGTGTTCCCCAACATGCATGTTTGTGTTTATTCCAGCCTAGAAAGTCATGAAGGTTTTCAGTTATTGGAAAATGAAACCTATAAAAGAAATCATAACAGTAATAATTTGCAAATCCAATACCGGGTTGTTGTGTACTTGTGTACACAGATGTACTAAACTAGTTAGAAGGAATTTCAGAATTATATGACCAGGGGATCAAAATTAAGATAATCACTTCTTTCTACCTAAGAACAATGACGATAATCCCACTTATAATAACTTCAACGCATAATTTGAAATGTACAGATCCCATGCTAAGAAGTTGATTGACCAGATTTTTTTTTGATAATTAAATTGCTTGACCAGATAGTGTGCTCATGGGATGATTCTATATAAAAACTATTCTAATATGGAAATATTACAGAATTTTGACGTGGAAGTGTATGACACTGATTGGACATTGTATCTAAATCTAATCTAAATCAAAAGAAAATATAAAGAGAATTTGTAATGCATATACACACCGCACACCAGCAAGAAAACGGAGGTCAGTGCTTCTAACTTGACAAAATCTGAATAGTAGTTAGAGACAAAAGACTCCACACCTTCGACGCCCCACATGTGCGCCATTAAATGTCTCTTCCGCCCCCATAAGTCATAAGTTGGTTTTGTTACAATTTTCAAAACTAAAACTATGTTATTAAATTGAGAAGACTTAATTACATAAGAGAAGTAAAGATCCTTATATAGAGATCAGATTCTTAACATAACATAAGAAACCCTAAAATAAGAAATTACATAACTATCCTCTAACAGGTTCCTCCGGTGCAGCTACACTGGCTTATATCCACCAGCTTATTTGTTTTTTCGGGGAGCTGAAGTAGATCGGCTGACCTCTGTCACACGATCTTTACAACGAATCCTTTGTGGCGGATCCATTTCAGCAGTAGCAGGAACCTTTCTCAGTGTCCAAAGGGTGGAGGTTTACTCTACCACCGTATCGGCTCGGTTGAAATGTAAGGAATAAATTGTATTGTCTTTGTTTTGTGCATGTATGCCAGTGGGAAGTCGTCGACTTTTTTATTTTATTGTTTTGATGAATGAATAACCCCTTCAGTATCCATCTTTGTGTGAACGTAAAAAGTCTGATTTTTAGTCTTGTTTACGATAGATTGTGAGTTATATGAGGCTGCGAAATTCAGGTCGAGGTATGTCAGATGACGGTTATAAAGCTATTGTTTCACATCTGGGACTTTTTACATAAGTGTGTAATATATAGAACAGTTAACGTCTTCCCAGTTATTGATACGTAATTGTCAGTGAGCACAGTCTACCTCTTCACAGTTTTCATAATCTATCTGTAGTTTTCATTTATTGACAACGAACGGTGGGTACACGAAAGTACCAGGAAAATTAAGAGTTTATATATTTGCAGAATGTGGAAGAGACCTGTTCAACGGATAAAAACTGACATAGAGTATACATATGGAAATTAGGAAACAATTTCTTTTTCTATCAGATATTCCCTTTGTATATGGTATCAACCAATTCACACTTGGATAAGGTTTACTTGGCTAGAGAGAAAAAAGGTGGCATCAAGAATCCCTCTTTTCTGTTGTTAGTTTCATACTGCCTAATGAAGCCATCTGCATTTGAAAATGTGGTTTTGATAGAGTGAAGCAAAGTCAGCCATGTAATGATGGAACTGTATTTTTTCGAATGCAGACAGGGTTCAAGGGGCAGCGGGAGTATATTTTTTCCCTTTTTGTAATTCAAGATTGGTTCTTTCTTGGGGAATTTAGAGCAAGTACATAGTGGCGCTGAAAGTGCTATTCATGAAGCAGTTGGAGAAGAACTAGTTCTTCAATCAGATTCTGCGGGAAATCGAGATACAGAGCAGCCTCAAGTACCCCAGCGTGCTCCGCCTCTTCGGATGGTTTTCGGATGAGGAGCAGGTTTTTCTCATTCTGGAATATGCGGCAGGGGGGAGCTCTACACGGAGCTCAGGAATCACAAGTATTTCTCAAAAAACATGCCGCGATGGTAGTGGATTAGTTCTTTTGATTCTCAATTTTATTTTGGTTGTTCTTTCTCATTCACAATTCAAATCTTGATGTGTTTTTGTGTGATCTTGTGTTGTCTAGTATATGGCCAGTCTGGCAAGGGCCCTAATCTTATGCCATGTGAACGATGTCATTCACCGCGATATCAAGAGTATCATTAGGACCTAGAAAAACGTACTTCAGGAAACTTGGAAGTGGCTTCAACTCAAGTTGAGGAGGAGACTCAATAGAAAGTTGGAGTGATAGACTAGGAGATATTGATAAAGGCTCTACTCTATTTCTAGAAGGAAAAGAGTCATGATAAGGAGGAGAGGCTGACATCGCATGAATTTCTTCAACGGGTGGTTCTATGTCATAATCCACTATCCCTAAATGGAGTAGAGTAGGATCTTGAGAGTCAGACATGAGCTCATTCAAGAGTGTCCCTTCCATAAGGTCATCAATTTCATCAACAAAAGAACATTTTTGTTCACTTTCAGTGGCTCCTTGGATGCATAGGCGTGGACTTGTTGTATGGCTTATAGGAGTAGAAGATTAATTTTAACTTGTTTGAAAGTTTCAAGCACCTCATCCATCCTAGCTTTATTTTTGTAGAAAGGGGAAGGGATGTCTAAGCACTGAGGAAATGGAGCACGGGGTACATAAGGTACCTCATGATTGGCCTTAGACTTGGTTCCTGATGAAGATTCAGAAGGAGAAACATTGTCCTTCTGCTTTGGATGATTCAGAGTAGGTGGTGCCTCTAAGGTTTCATCATTATCTGGATTGTTTATTTTTCCCTGATCCTTATCTTCTCTCACATCAACACCAACCTGGTTTTCGATTTGTTTCCCACTCCGCAGGGTTGTTATAGCTTGCACATATTCATTTGAAGTAGTTTGTTGTTCAAGCATAAATTGACCCTTTGGGTTATTCATTGGTTGACTAGGCAACCGACCCTCTTCTCTCTTACTCATCGAATTAGCTAATTTGCCGATCTAAGATTCTAATTTAGCTATAGATTGAGTATGATAATGCACAAGTTGAGCTTGTGATTGTGCCTGGGCTTGAATACTCTGTAGAGCAAACAAGACTTTGTCCTCAAACTTTGTCATTCTAGAGGGTTGTAAAAATTGAGAAGGCATGGTAGGTTGTTGAAAACCTGGTGGGTTGTTTTGAAAGTTAGCTCTCTCGGGTGGATTAAAAGGAATACTCTGGTTGTGTGGACGCCAGGAAAAATTGGGGTGATTCCTCCACCTGGGGTTATATGTGTTCGAAAATGGATCATTGCCTGTTCGAGCATAAATTTGGGCAGCATTGGCATACTCCTGAACAAGCTCTAGGAATTGTGGGGTGGATGGGCACTCTAGGATAGAATGCATGGGGCTTAAGCATAAAGAGCATGCTTCTTGAGTGTGTGTGCAGAAGTTTGTGACTTTAGGCTCAAGATTTGATATATATTTCTAGACAATGTAGCAACTTGGTTAGAAAGATCATCTATTTATTTCACTTCATAGATACCACCTTTAGAGGTGGTAGAAGAAGAAGACTCATTTAAACTCCTATTGGCCATCATATGTTGCAACGAATTTTCACTCAAGTTTTCAAACAGTTCCCACGCTTCATTTTCATTTTTTAATAGGAAAGTGCCTCCACATGAAGCATCTACAAGATGACGATTCTGCTCTGTCAACCCTCTGTAGAAATGCTGCACTAACTGCCATCTAGGTACGGCGTGATGGGGATACTTCTTAAGGAGGTCCTTGAGTCTATCCCAGCCCTCATGGAATTGCTCAGTAGGCTGTTGGGTAAAGGTAGTGATAGCATCTCTCATTTGGTTTGTTTTACCTATGGGAAAGTATTTCTTAAGGAAATCCTGTTGCATTTTTGCTCACGAGGTAATGGATTCGAGTTCAAGAGAGTAGAGCCATTCTTAAGGGAGAATGGGAATAGTCTCAATCTTACCGCATCATCTGTAAGATTGTTCAGTTTAAAAGTTGTGCAGATTTCTAGGAATTCATCCACATGCCTATATGGATCTTCGTGATTTTGCCCATAAACTGATGGTAGCATCTATATTATGTTGGATTTAATCTCGAAGTTACCGGCTGTTGCAGCCGGTACTCGAATGCAGGACGGAGATATATAGGCATTTGGAGTGTAGTATTTTTTCAGGGTTTTCAGGTTGTCGTCCGCCATTTCAATCAATGGGTTGGTGATACTTAATTGGCCTCTTTGATTTTGTCTAAAGGTTCTCTCAATTTTGTCTAAAGGTTCTCTCAATTTCACTGACCGACACCCTTGCATACACTAAAGAAACTACCAAGGAAACTTAAGATAAATTAATCTAGACCTAAAGCAAACAACTTCAAATAGAAGAGAATCATTTTTTAATAGCAAAACATATGATAATGAAATAGCATAACACTACTTTGCTACACCCTTAGTTTAATTTCACTAACAATTACTCTACTTTCTCTTGATAAACAGAATAATCGTAGCAAAATTTATTAAGCACATGGAATAAAAATGACTACTTTAGAATTGTAAATAAACATCGAGAGTCAAATAATTCAGCAGGGCTTCATCTAGTCTCAGTACAATAAAATTAGCTAGACATGAAATAAGAGAAAGAAACAGCCTGATTTGTTGAATAATTCATTGGCGGGATCTTCTGTCGACTGCAATCAGTTCTGGCCAGTATGGTTCTCACTCGAGCAATCAGTCTTCTTCTCTAGGCAATTCTATCTCTCGACTGTTTTTCTCCTCTGGTTGCCATGTGCGAACTGCGCCGTCGAGCTCCTCTCGTCCTCACTCGTCGGTCAGCAGTTCTGAAGTTAACCGGCCTCTCTCCTCCGTCTCTGCTAGCCAAAACAGTCACCCCCAAATCAGTCCTCATATGCTCTGTTTTATAGGGTGCAAGCATAGTCTATTTCTTCACAAATCATAACCTTTCCATTCCAATTTCGTGTAGAAATCTAAAATTTTCCAATTAGCACCATCAGTCAGCAGGTTGCACTTCAATTTGCCTCCAATCCCATCCAAATCTTTTAGGCAAAATCCCAATTTTTCTCTTCTCGAAATAGAGCCAAAATGCCCCTGGAACTTACCCAAGCTAATCCCAAATCAGACGTCTTTGAAAGCTTCAATCGAATGGAATTTTGGGTACTTACCATCTTAACCCACACCCGAACTGCATCTTCCCAATTTAGCTCTCTTCTTCCGTAGATTAGACTTTCCAAAATCAAAACTTCCAAATTGCGACTTATGTTCCTCTTTGCCATCGAACTACTTCTTCTCCGACGCCGTCGACCTCGCTGTGAAACCCAGGACCACCGTCTCCGTCGCCATCGCCAACAGCCTCGATCTGTTGCCGGCATTCCTCCTCAAAGTCGAGCAGTTGATTTAATCCATCGTCGTCGAGCCCTCGATGTGCCCTAGCTGCCGTGAACTGCTTGCCGTTGTCATCGAGCACCGACCACCGTGACCCACTGCCATCGAGACCCATCGCCTTGCCTTTGCTGTCGACCTCCATGAACGCTCGAATAGAGCTCCGTTTCGATTGAAACACCTGATGGCTTGGCTTCGCTTTCTTTCTTTTTATTTCAAACCAAACCGAACCCTGAACCGACCTTTCCTCTTTTCATTGTGCTAAAACCCGTTGCTGCGATATCCACCGCCAGATCTAATCTCTTGACATAAACTGCTTGACACACGTTCCTTTTTGGCGATCTGCATTTGAAACTCTCAAAGCCTACATAAATAAAATTAAATATTAAGTTAGACGCATAATAAAATGTAATGCTATAAAATTCAATTAATGCATCTAAATTTTACAAATAAGATTATTTATATATTAAACTCCTAATTGCTCACTTAACATTCATAATCATTATTTATCCTTATTTCAACTAAAATTACGACTAACATATAGGTAGAAAGGCATAGAAAAATGTGTATATTTTGTATATATCAACCACCAAATGAGATAAAACATGTGTTGGGAGTTTGGAGAATCCAAGGTCTTTGTGAAGTACTTTGGGCTTCCATCCTAGGTGGAAAAGGAGAAGATTAGCACTTTCCGGGGACATAAAGAAAAAATGTGGAAAAGAGTGCAAGGCTGAAAGGAGAATATGCTTTCTCAAGAGGGAAAAGAAGTTCTTATCAAATCGGTGGCACTAGCAATTCCGACCTACTCCATAAGTTGTTTTAAACTTCCCAAGACTATATGTGATGAGATGAGCCAGACGGTTAGTTCCTTTTGGTTGGGTGATAAAAGTGGCAAGACGAAGATCGATTGGCTTAGTTAGGATAAGTTGGGCAATCCCAAAGGAGAAGAAGGACTTAGGTTTCGTGATTTAAAAACATTCAACCTCGACCTCCTTGCTAAGCAAGGGTGGCGTATTATTTCTAACCCTAATTCTCTTTGACCACAGGTTATAAATCAAAATATTTCAACAATGGAAGTTCAAATGATGACTGGCTGAGGAAACTAAGGGATTTTATTTGGTTTATGAAGCTCCAACCAAGATTAATTCATTTGTTTGGGAAGTATGTGAAGGTATCCTACCTACAAAATTGAATTGTGCAAAGCCCATATTGTGAGCAATGCGGGACAGGGTCTGAAAATGCAGCACATGCTCTTTGGACTTGTCCCTGTGTGGTAAATGCTTTAAAGGAGGATGAACGGTTTGATTCTTTTGACTTTAATGCTACTCCCAATGCTTTGAACATTTTTGAATTTATTATGCATAAATATGGGAGGAAGGAGTTGGAAATTGCTTATGTGATTGGCTGGTCACTTTGGTGCAACTAAAACTCTAAAAGAGTAGGATCTGTCTGGAAGGATGCATCTACTGTTTGGGGCTGGGCATTGGAGTGTGATTCAAATTATAAAGGTGCTCATGGTGTAAATTAAAGAGCCTTGAAAAGGCGCAATCTGATTTTGCATGGTGCCTACAATGAAGGTACAATGAAAATTAATTTTGATGGCACAATTATCGATGATGAAGGTCTTGTTATCGCCTTGACGTCAAGAAGGAAGAAGGAAGAAAAAAGAGTAAAAGGAAAAGTAGTTCTTTATTGCATACCCTAGAATGAGGAGGACGACCTCCTTATAAAGAAATAGGATGGTGCGGCTCCCTAGGGCACGCGCCATCTATTATGGCCTTATGGGCCTAATTGACCACTAATTGCTCTCTCTACGATCCATTACAACTTCAGTTACCCAAACGAGCCTGATATATTCAAGTAAAGCTAATCCTAAGGAATAAAGGAGATATGCTCCACTGTTGTGCTAACGTACACAACACTCCACTAAGCTCCGCTTCCGAATTGCCCTTAATGCAATTATGATGAAAAGCGGGCAAGGAAATCATCCTCCAGGATCCACTCAGCATCATCCAAAGATTTGTCCTTCCAGGCTACTAATACTTCAGTCACAATACACCCGTAACGACGCTCCCGGCGCTTGTCCACAAGAGATGCCGGTATTTGGGCGTCAGACTCTGCAGGGCCCATGAGTGGCGGGGGTGCACTATCAGATACCAACCTTGGGTCCCCCACAAAATGACGTGGGCGGGACACATGGAACACAGGGTGCACCAACGACCCGGAAGGCAAGGAGAGATGATACACCACTGGTTCCACCCTCTCCACAATGGCGTAATGCCCATGAAAGCGAGTGGCCAACTTATGATCAGCCCGAAACAAGGTTGTCTGGGGTTGTGGATAACTGACACATAAACCAGATTGCCAACCTGGAATTCCCGATCAGAATAATTCTTATCATAGAGTTGTTTCATCCGGTTATGAGCTGAAGCCAAGTTGGCCTTAAGTTGGCAAAGGACCTCATCACGCGTCTGGAACATGTAATCCACCTCGGCAATGGAGGAGCGATGAGGCACATAAGACAAAACTGACAGAAGAGGGCGGCCATAGACAATCTTGAAGGGCGTAATTCTGGCACGTGTGTGATATGCCATGTTGTGTATCCATTTGGCCCACGTTAGCATCTGAAGCCAACGTCGGGGCTGGTCCCCTACAAAGCAGCTTAAGTACTGCTCGAGACACTGGTTGACCACTTCGGTATGACCATCCGTCTGTGGATGATAAGCCGTACTCATATGGAGCTCCGTACCCTGCAACTTGAAGAACTCGTGCCATAACTGGGAAACAAAGACCCCATCTCTGTCAAAGATGATAGTTAGAGGCATACCATGTAATTTGGCGACGTCCTTCACATAGAGCTCTCCAACTGTGCGAACAGAAAATGGATGACTCAAAGCACAAAAGTGAGCGTACATATAGAGGCGGTCGATCACCACCATAATAACCGTCTTACTACGGACCATAGGTAAGGCCTCAATAAAATCCATGGACACGTCCTCCCAAACCTTGTCCGGAATGGGAAGGGGCTGGAAAAGACCCGCAGGGGATGTGGACGCCGATTTGGCCCACTGGCATGTATCACAAGATGTTACATATGCATGCACATCCTTCTGAATACCAGCCTATAGAAAGCTATGACTTGCCCGCTAAAAGGTTCTGAAGGTGCCCTCATGACCAGCCACCGGAGTATCATGAAAATGGGATAGCACTCGTCGACGTAAATCCGGGATAGCTGGCACCCACAACCTGTCCTTCCATAACAAAAGTGGTCTCGCCAAGCAAAAGGAGGCTCAGCGTGTGGATCAGCCTGAACTCGACCAATTAGCTCCTTGGTAGCCAGGTCCTCTACATAAGCACGTTTCAATTCGAGAATAAGCATGCCCCCTCCGTGGGCCGACGAGATAAGGCATCAGCCACCGTGTTGTCCACACCCTTCTTGTAGACCACTTCATAGTCATAGCCCAATAACTTATTGACCCAGTGCTGCTGAGAGGGCATAGATACCCGCTGGTCCAGGAAGTATTTGAGTGATTGATGATCTGTCCAAATGATGAACCGGCGGCCAAGCAAGTAGGGTCGCCACTTGGAGACAGCATGCACAATCGCAAGCATCTCCTTTTCGTATGTCGATAAAGTCAAGGACCGGCCCTCTCAGCTGAGAGGGCTGTAGAAAGCAATAGGACGCTCTTTCTGGAGGAGGACAGCACCTAAGCCTGCATCAGAAGCATCTGTCTCAATTACAAAAGGCAAAGTGAAATCGGGGAGAACCAAGACCGGGGCTTGTTCCACAGCCTATTTCAAGATGTCAAATGCTGCCTAGGCCTTGTCGAACCATACGAAAGCTCCCTTCTCGAGCAAGGATGTGAGTGGCCCAGCAATCAACCCATACCTCCCAATAAACCGACGATAATAACCTGTGAGACCCAAGAAACCTCGGAGAGATTTCACACAGGTGGGCCGTGGCCACGAAATCATGGTTTCCACCTTCGACAGATTAGTAGCCACTCCATCATGCGAAATGATATGGCCCAAATAATCGACTTGCGCACTGCCAAAAGAGCACTTTGAACGCTTCAAGAACAATGTGTAAGCATGCAAGATGGTAAAAACTGACCTGAGGTGGTCAAGATGATCCGCCTAGGAGGAGCTATAGATCAATATGTCATCAAAGAATACGAGCACAAACCGACGGAGATATGGACAAAATAAGTTGTTCATCAAGCTCTAAAAAGTTGACGGAGCATTGGTCAGGCCAAAGGGCATGACGAGGAACTCATAATGGCCGTCATGAGTCCGAAAGGCCGTCTTGTGGATGTCATGGGGCTGCATCCGGATTTGATGATAACCCGAGCGCAAGTCAAGTTTGCTGAACACCGCCGCCCCTACCAGTTCGTCTAGGAGCTCTTCTATCACCGGGATAGGGTACTTATCCTTTACCGTAATCGCATTGAGCGCACGGTAGTGCACACAGAAATGCCACGATCCGTCCTTTTTTCGAACCAGGAGTACTGGAGATGAAAATGAACTAGTACTGGAACGGATGATACATGATTGCAACATCTCCTGGACCAACCTTTCAATTTCCGCCTTTTGCACATGAGGATACCGGTAGGGTCGAACATTGGCGGGTGGAGCCCCGGGCGTGATAGGAATGGAATGATCATGGCCCCGGGCTGGCCGAAAGCCAGATGGCTCGGCAAATATGTCTGCATGCTTGGTAAGGAGGTTGAGCATGCCATCCGGCAAGTCTGGTTGGTGCACATCCACCGTAGCATGCTTCTGTAAGAATAGGCCTTGAGGTGCAAACCGAAAAAAGAACTCACCTCCTGTGCCGTGTGCAAAGTGTCCGGCTGCCTCGAAGTCCATAATTAGTTCCTGGGAGTTCCATAACACATCACCCAGGTCTTGCAGCCACTGGACTCCTAGAACCACATCAGCCCCTTTCGTGGGCAAGAGAAATAAATCAGTAATAAAGGAATGCCCTTGAATCACCAACTCGACCTGCGAACATACGCCCATGCTTCAGAGGTGTTTGCCGTCCCCAATCAGTACGTCGAAAGGTTTGGAGTCTGAGACACGACACCCCAAATGCTACGCCACCTTGTCATTGATAAAGTTGTGGGTTGACTCACTGTCGATGAGTACCATGACCTGTTGGCGCTTTAGCTGGCCCTGGACGTGCATGGTCCTGGGGGTGAAGGTACTAGAGAATGCATGGATGGATATCTCCGGCTGCACATGATCATAGAGGCCGAGTGCCTCTTCTGGTTCAGCTATCTCCTCTTCCTCAGCTTTTACAATGGGTAAGCTATCCCGGACGGAGCAACAATGTCCTTGAACGAACTTCTCATCGTATTTATAACATAGTCCTTTCGCACGCCATTCTTCCATCAGGGCTGGCGTCAAACGGTGGAAGAGGGGAAATAGGCCCTGGCAAGACTGACCGACTAGGGCCTAGGCCAGGCGCTGGAGCCAAGACAGGTGGTTGGCTAGTGTATGGGCGTCGAGCCAGCCCCCCACGCCCCCCTCATCGCTGACAAGTCAATTTTTCCTCCTTGATTCGGGCATGGCGCAGCACATCACGCATAGTGTGGCATAATGATTACCTTCGTATGCAAATGGATTTTTAAAGACAATCATTGTCATAACCATCTCAAATGTAGAACATTTTGTTTCACATGCTATTGGCTGTCATACCCTAGTGCATTTACATCAATATCCTACATTAGTTGCATAAAAAAATATATCATGCAGTAATTATGTATATTGTAAAAGATTGTAGCTGTCTTTAAATACTTGTGCTTCATGCCTCAACTGGCACTATGGGTTCGGTCACTGAGCTGGCCCTTCCAGGCGAAGATAATCGTACATAAGACCCGAGAACCTAGCATCACCTCTACTTTGAGTCAAGAAGATAGTGTTCTCTCCTTGCGCGAGCATGTAACCATCTATGTCAAAACTAAACAACCAATATAAACAATGAATTCCATGCCTTGCAATGGCATTATCTTGTCCAATCACTCCTGTACTGAAGTGAGGGTGCCCTTGGCCGTCGTTGATGCGAACCTTAGACAAAGTCAACAATCCAACTTATCAAAGTATCAATTAAAACAAAATTAAAAGAATATCGTTTTTGAATGATCATGTTACTATCTCTTACTTGTAGATTAGCATATGTAGCAGATGCAATAGCAATTCGCAACACATAGGTTCCTTGTTGGTTGACATGATCAAGATTGAATCTTACCTGCCATGTGGTAGGCACAAATGTATTGTCTCCTGATTTCCTACATGCATACCAATAGAAAATATCTTGGTCAAATATCAAGTAAGAAGTTCTAAGAAACAATAAGAAATGTCGATCAAATTGAACGATAGAGGTTTTGACTTGTTGAAATAGCTCCTCATTTACAAGAGAGACTATTATCTTATTGAGAAGAAATGAAAAAGAAGAAAAAAGAAATGACAAGTAAAAACAAAGAAAATAACTAAATTTATAATGTACCTGGTCACTTGGGCATAAAACAAATCTTTTGTGTAATTGCTCATCCCTATTGCATAGACAAGGTCACCATCTGGATATAACTCAGTATACCTTTCCCATAGTCCATACCGCCGAAATCTGTTTGTAGAATAGATAACATTAGCAATAATAGTTAAGAAAGACATGGACAAAGGATAACATAAATTACATATTCAAGAGAAGGCCTATGCGCCTATTCCAAGTTCCCAACTAGTTAGGTTATCAAGGGTTCAGAAGGACATTGAGCATTCGAATCTCCCAGCCTCACTTTCCTATCCGCATGGCAAGCAGTGTCTAAATTTCCACATAGCAAAAAGGATTGTGATTACATATTCAGGAGATCATCAGACAAATACTCCATTTCCTGTAAATATTAAGGTAAAGTTTGTTGATGTATTGAGGATCAGGATCCGGTATATAGAATTCAGATGATGTACGGTCAGGTACACCTATTTCCCATACAGTAGGTCCATTTCGTTGTGGTTCATATACCAGATCACCCAAGGGTGTATCACTCCCTAAAGTTATCGAAGACACGGATGATGCACATTAGAATAAAGCAAAGACATATGAGTACTTTAAACAGAACTAAAACAACACTATCCTTCTTTAGATGATTCATCTGGAAAAAGAGGATAGTCCCGTTTTAAATGGTCCATATGTTCAATTTAAGTGGATATTGAACCTCTTCCTCCCATCATTAGTTGGGGTTTCCGCCATCCAATAAAATCAACAATCTTTTTAGATGGACCTATTAAAAGAGGATGGAATATGTATTTCCCTTTCAGAATTAACATGATCTTATGCTATATATCGAAAAAAAAATAATCTTATAATCAACTAAAAATTTGGCCCTTCATCCCATAATACTCATCCACCTTTAAAAAATGTGGTATTCAAGGGAGCCAACTTATTATCTCTTTTTACTCCATCCACTATTACCGTATAATGAAGAAGATGAAATGGGACAGTTAATATGGGACATGTTTTTTTTTTCAATTCCAGAGGAGTATGTGGAACTAGGCACTTACCTTCTGTGATTGAGATGGTTGCATCATACTTATAATCTCCAATACCTGGGATCCAGGCATAAAGATTATAAATACTTCCTGCCCTAACATTGTTAATTTTAAAATTACCACTGCTATCTGCTTGAGTCCAGAATTGGTAACCCTGAAAACAAATACATAAAATGTAGGTAATAGCTGAATTCTGAAAATAATGACGATAGCATAATATTTCTTTTTATTTTTCTCCAAATTATGTTAAAAGAAAACCTTGCACTCTCGTTGCCATGATCCAGCATCTCCAGGTAAGGCTAAACCAACATAAGCAGCTTTTGCAGGTGCATTCTGCTTGGTAGCATACCTTATGAAAACAAAATCACCAATTAAATCATTTTTGTAAATAAGATATATTAGTGGAGAAGCACACAATCCACTAATTTTAAGTACCAGTCTTGCAGAAGTAGGCGCCCACTGACTGATCCTCTTTGATAGGATTTAGCAAAATCTGTTGATGCTAGAAAATCATATGGCCATTTCTGAACTTCTGATGACATCTGCAATTGGCATAATCCATAACATAGTAGCATGAATGGTAAGTCACCAAATGCAAAACACGTATCCAAATTTCTCAATAATCTTCCTCATGAGAAATATCAGTACAATTTATAAATGTAATTAGTTGATTTGAGGATGCTCCATAAACGATGTTTAATAAGAGCCCTGTTTATATGCGCCCCTGCTCGTGTGCATTGGTGAGTGTCGAGGAACAATCAGAATTCGAACTGGGAGCACACGTTAAAATAGGGGGCAAGTTTGAATCACCCGCAATCAGTTTGAAATCCGACAACTTGCATTTAACTTTCTCCATGTAATGAAGGTATCAGCTCGCATTAGACAAAAGGCTCCTAAGGTAGATAAAAATAGGGCCAAAGACTTTCTTCCAAGGCTCATTGTCATCTATTTTAGGCACTAGATCATCCCCAGCATAGTGACCACTGCTGAATATCTGATTAGAAAAGAAAAAGATCAATCAATACTTGATTACATTAATAGGTGTAGTCTCCAATATAGAATTACAAACAGCATAAGATGTTAGCAATTTAAATTTAGCTCAAGCACAGTATAGAATTGTCCCATACAAATAGTAAGAAGAATTAACATTCTCATGAGAATCCTTAAATGCAAGTTGTTATCCCATGTGGCTAAATGAATATTATGTCATTTTCGCAGGCAGTTACCAATAAGCCCAAAATATTTGTCAAAGGAACGAAGGATCAAACAACACACTACAATTTTAATTTGTAATATAGTTTTCCTCAATTCAATGAACGAGTAGACATAACAGAACTTAATGTGGCCCGGTAGCTCTTTTGATAAATGTGTTTATTGATTACTTTACATTTTCCAAAGGTAAGTTATACTCGCTCCAAAAAACTAAGACTCCCTCGATCCCGCATTAATTATCCACATTTTTTATCACTAGTTATCCATATTTTGAAAAGTTGTGATATTTATGAAAACCAAACTACTAACCTTATGACCCATCTATGAGTTAAATGAATAAGATTTCAATTTTCTAATAGTTGGAGCTTTTGAGAAATTTGGTTTTCTTGCAGAATTAGTAAGATAATGTTAGTGTGTGCATAGGTGGATGACAAGTACAAGTACTCAATTGACAACAAGGACAACAAAGTGCATGGTTGGATGTCCACAAATCCTCCAACTGGGTTTTGGCAAATCACACCCAGTAATGAGTTCCGGACTGGTGGCCCAATGAAGCAGAGCCTCACTTCTCATGCCTACCCCATTTCTCTCGCTGTAATTTTCTTATTTTTCTCTCTCTTTTTGAAGCAAGAACCAAATGTTAGTTGTTATTAAAAAATTTGTAACTTTTTTATAAAGGAAAGCATGTACTCCTTCCGTCTCATATTAAGTATTTGGGTTGCAAAAAACAAACTAAAAAATTTGCCCATATTTACAAACCCATTTTTTTCTTTCTCATACCCAACATGAAATCCTCCATTAAGGGTGGCACATGCAACATAATTACAGTATAAATGCCTCCAAGAGTCCAAAACCCATGACTTCTCACAACGTGGAGAAGAAGATAACCAAGTTCCCCAAAAGCTAAGGGGGTATTAGAATGTAAAGTAAATAAATATATTTGTTTCTTAACAGCTAGAGTTTTTGGGAAACTTGGTTATCTTACAAAGTCAACTAGTAGTCCTTCTAAAGCCCGGAAACATAATAATCAATTAGAAATAGAAGTCAATTAATTACCTCTCCTTTAAGGTCAGGGTTGGTTGGATCGAGAAGTAAACAGCTTCAGGATAATCTAGTGCTTCACCTCGTGGTGGTGTGCGGTCCTGTATCACAGGCATCACTCGTTGTCTTGTATCAGTCACAGCCATGTGCTTGAAGCTGTCATTCTTCTGTTGTTAGAGTGAGAGAAAATAGATGCAATGGTTGGAACTTGGAAAGTATGGCAAAGGAACACCTAATCCCGGTTCTCATTGATCGAAGAATATCTTCTAGATTTACATAAATAATTAGAAATATACGATTCGAGGCATTAAAGGATTTAGTTGTTGGAAGAACTTTATTCTACACAGTGCAAAAATAAAAACACTTTATTGCCAAAAAAGAAATTATACAGTGCTCCACGAGCTACACATCCTCACGCACAGGTGTTGCTCCCACTAGTAGCCATCCACCCCATGTTTAAATCTTACATTGCAATAATGTATAAAACCTGTGGAAAGACATGTCTGAAATTGTTAATAAACTTTTGGTATTGTTGCATAAGTGGTGGATTGCTATTGTGCCAGAGCAAAATAACGGCACCATGACATGTTGCTCCTGGAGCACTGAATGATTTTCCCATTACATGAGCTTTAACCTTCGAGGGATTATCAATAATGGGATACAGTGCTCTAACAATATATACATTGCGCAAGTGAGCTGGTATGGAAGGCATTCCACACGTCTGATGCTCATGAACCAAACACCGTCCACGAGCTTGTGTAGTACTCCCTCTGCCTAGAATTATTATTAACATATGTTGCTAAAAATATTTCGGGACTGATCGAGTGAGTATTTCCCATTGCTTGTCCTCCTAAAGTAGACTAAACTTGCAATCAACAAATTTGGTTGTAATAACAACGACAATAGAGATAATTCATTACAGTGAAGTATAAGGTCAATCACCCAATGTAAAAGAAAGAATGATTCTTACATGTCCTCACGAAGCTTGAAAGCAATCATGGTCTCACTACAACAAAATTGACTTTTAACGGCGGATTTTTTTTTGACGGAAAATAATCCGTTGATAATATCTATCAGTGGTAACAGAAATAAATCAGGCATAAAAGGACGAACATTAACGGCGGATTATGTTCAGCGGACATGGATTCGTCGGTATTGAGATTTATTACGACAGACATTAGCGGCGGAAACCTTTCCGCGGGTATAAAGCTGCTTCTTTCGACAGAGTTTTGCGGCAGAAACGATTCTGTCGAAAAAAAATTGTCTCGCGCTCCCTCCCCTCAGCGAGATCCCTATGGCTTTTCTCTCTCTCTCCCTCCCTTCCCCCCCCTCTCCCTTCTCTCTCTCGCCAATCACCTGACTAACGGCGCTGCCCTCACCCTCCAGCCTGGCCAGCGCGATGCCACCAGCCGCTGCTCTCACCGCCGGCAACCTCTTCCCCTTCAATAACCTCCCTTTGCTTCTCTCTCGGTGTACAAAACCCTAGCTACTAGCCGTCGCCTCATTTGGTTCCGTTGAGAGAGGACATGCCACGCTTCAAGCAGCCCCAGAAGAAGCAGATGCGTGGCGTCGACTTCGCCGTACTCATTCCCTCCCTTTCCCCATCAAAGTTCATTGCTTTTCAATGTTTTTCGTTGCTTTTTGCCAAATTGAATTGGTATTGACTTACAATGTGCAGCCATTGTTCTTCCGGAGCAAAGTGTAGCATCAGAGAAGGCGGGTTTGGCTGTGAGTGGGAAGGGGCTGACACTCAAAGAGCTTCTCCAGCAAACTTCCCATCACAATGCCAAAATTCGCCGAGGTAATTTCTTTAAATTTTTCGCCTACCCATTATAAGCATTTTAGCTAATCTTTTCCATACAAATGACGTGGAAGAATGAATGACTTGCTGCTGGAGATCATTATCTGACTGTTGTTGCTCTAGCAATCTGTGGAGCAATCTTTATCTTTGGGTTTTTTTTTTTGCATAGAATTCGAATTGATCCTTTGTTATATTCTTTTGATGCACTGAATGGTATGAAGGATCTTATCCTTAAATATCCATCGGAACTGAAGTTGCATAAACTTGTTGTCATAGAAAAATTGCGCCAGCGTATTATGGATGATGACAAAACTGTTCATGAAACATTGTACCATCTGCTGACTTCAGTCATTTTCCCTTCCTTGAAAGAGGTTAGTATGCTTCTTTAAGTAATTTTCCCTGATTGAAGTCACTGTATACAGTACCGATTCTTGGTAATTGGTGATTTGAAGCAAGCTGCAGAACTGGTTAGTAATCTTCTTTAAGTCATTATTCCTGATGCTTATTGTGCTTATTGTTTGTTTTGACACTAGGACCAACCTAAAATGTGTTTTAAAAAAGTATGCTTCTGATGTTTTTGTTATTGTCAGTGAACTTTGCGATATAGTGGTTTAGATTTGGGATCATTGGGTTGTGATTATTCAGGGGTTCCATGGACTGAAAAGAGCATAGGATGTTTCTATTGGGATTGCAGAAGTTGGGAAGGGGAATTGGCAAGGGATACTGTGTAATTTCGTGGTCTCAAGGACATCGACTCAGGTCGCCAGCCATGCCCAAAAATATTTCATACGGCAAGCCAACTGTACAAGGAGGAAGTGGTGTTCGTGTTTGTTTGATATTGTAGCAAATAAATGGGTGACTCTGAAACTCTGTCTGAGTTTCTCTTTCCCTCCCATTCAAACACTCTCTCTCTGTGTTGAGTCTCCTGGAGCTTTGATTCCTCGGATCTGTCGTTTCCGCTGCTGTTTCCAGCAAAAGGGTTTCTTGCTCACAAGCCAAACAAGCTGTAGCTGCAAAATTAGAGTTAAAGTTCCCTCCTTTGGCCTCCCTTTGGCTGCTCTTCTTTGAGGTCTGGATTCAGAAATCCTGTTGAAAAGAGAGAGTTTTGGGGGCTCAAGTTGAGAGAGAAGCTCAGTTGGTCTTATCTCTTTCTTGGAATGCAGATTCTGCTTGTGGGTTGTCTTGGTGGAGACTCTTAGACCTGCATTTTTGTTTTTGTGGGAACAAAGAATATGCAAGTAAGGTTATGGATTAGTTTCAACTTATGGTTACTTTTTTATATGTCTGATGTTTGTGTTATCTTTTTTAAAAGAGTATTCATTCTGAAATTTTATTTTTTCTCTCAATTGTTGTATTTTGCATATTTTTTTCTTGTAAAGAAAGCCCAGATTGAGACTTAGCTCTGAACTTGGGCAACATTATTGTTTTTTTTTATGAAAAAATGGAAGGAATTTCTGCCTATTCTTTCTTTCTAAAGTTTTTTTGTCAAATTTCTGACTTTTCTATATTGAGTTCTCAGACCATATCTTTTAGTCTGGATGAAGGTATTAAGAATGGAGGTAAATTTCGTAATATGTGATTGAGTTTCCTTTTCTGTCATAATTGTTTGATTTTAGAGTCTGTATTAAGGTGGCAGAGATGGAAAGATGCTATTTTTAAAATTAAGGTCGGGATTCTGCAAAAATTTGAAATGGGGTGACAGTGTATATCGACACAATTGCTGTCCTGTTGAGTCTTCTTAAGCTAGAGGTTGAAATTTCTAAATTGGGTTTCGATATTCTACTTGTAGGCAAAGCGGTTTTGAATTGTTATGTATATAAGTTTAGTGGATGTATAATATTTGGAACAAAAATTAACACACTTCCTCTTGCTTTCCAGAATATGTCTATAAGAGAAAAAAAACAACCAGGGATGGTGGCAGATCCATGGATATTGAAGGTGCGAATCCAAGTCAGTCATAATCTCGCCTTTTCCCTTGATTCCTCCAAGAGCAAACCTCCTAAAAAGCAAGAATCCAAGGAGCACCAGATAGGCATCCTCTCATTTGAGGTAGCCAATGTTATATAAAAAATGCACATATTGATGCAAAGTTCTTACATCTCATAATAGTAATGCGGTATATTCTTACATCTCATAATAGTAATGCGGTATATATATCTAAGACAAACAATATGGTTGTTCAATATATTGGCAGCATGTTATCGTTAATGAACCAATTCTGCACATTTAACATTCATTCAACTTTCTTAATTTCACAGGATCGAGTTGCAAAAGTTGTCTTGAAGAAGGGAAAAGCCGAGCTCTTTCGCAATGGAAGTCCTATGGTTTATAGCGGAGCAGTAGACAGAATAATTGGTAGAGCACCACCTAAAACTGGTGATATTGTGCTTGTTGCAGATGGCACAGAAAAACCGATTGGATGGGACGGGTACAATTCTGTGTCTATGTTTTGTGTTCGGCTCATGCAGCTGGAAGACGAGGCAAGTGCTGGTCATTTTATGATTGTATTATTACTTACTGCTCCACAATTGATATGGATCTTTTCTTCACCTATTCTGTCTGCTTTCCAGAGATCCCTTTTGTGCTTTGAACATGGAAAAACTACTTGAAACAAGAATAAGTGCAGCTATACAATTAAGAACTACTTTGGGATCCCAATCCATGGACACAAATGCATACCGACGTATCAACAGTGAAGATGATGGGTAAGCACCCTAATTAAATCTCTTTTAATTTGTTAGTCAAAATGAATAAAAGCCTAAATTAATGTATTAACCTAGTATGCTAAGAAGCTGAGTTATAAGTGAGCTTGTGAAAGTCGAATGCATTTTTGTCGTTGCAAGTCATGTCTCTATTTTGTGTTTTTGGACTTCATGTTTTATATTGTTCTTAAATGCCATATTATATGCTTCAATGAGAAGTGTTTATGTTTGTTCTAAAAGCCATTGGTTGTTATATTAATTCTCTTTTCCTTTTCACTTTGCAGGCTGTCAAGCCTAATTGTCAATATTTTTGGAGACATAGCTGTTGTAGCTTCTTCTGCAACTTGGGGTTGAGAAGTATAGGTTAGAGATAGAGTTTTATATCAATAGGATTAGTGAAATAAATCTTGTAAAATGGAGGACATCTTTTAGTGAAATAATCATGTGTAAATGTGGTACTAATTATATGAATAATATATGAGAATATCTTTTGCATTTATGAATAATGTTTGTTATCCATATTTAACTGTTTTCTTTTTAATTTTTTCGAAGTCTGTATCGACAGATAAAATCTGTCACAAATGACCTAAATCCGTCGCAATAGGTATCTAACGGCATTGGGAGTCCCTTTTGAAACCGTCGATAAACATTTATACCGACGGTATGAAACCGTCGTTACAATACATTACGACAGAAACAAATCCGTCGGTAAAACAGTTGGCAAAGATATTATCGACAGATTGCCCTTTTCTGTCGAAATGTCATTAGGGGCGCCACTTATAACGACCGGGCTAGCGGCGGAAAAAATCCGTTGATTTGAAGCTGTAGTGACAGCTTTTCGCGACGGTTTTTGTCGTCGATAAAGGCCATTTTTGTTGTTGTCTCCTCCACAAGGGAGTAACCGGGCCAGTTTTCTTGGTGCTCGAAGATGGCGTATGTATAGAATCCCGGTGAGTTACGCAACACCACAAACCTGCATACAATTATTTCAGATGTAACTACTAATTAAGCAATTAATCCAAAGTTATTTTAGTTATCAAAGCCATTTCACTCAAGTTAAAAAAGAAACCTTCTATCTATGTTCAAAGGAACAGAAGTGCCTTAAAGGTCAAAATCCCAGTATGTGGCAAAGGAGAGCTCTACACGATCATTCTCTTGGGTAATTACCCTAAAGCTTTTTCCTTGTATCCTGTGAAATAACATAAAAATTAAAGTTAGAAAAGGTAGGATTTACAATGGAATCTGAAGTAAGTTGAAGAAAACTATTGTTATGAAAAAAAGAGTAATAATGTGAGAACAATACTAAAAGAAAGCTGACACTTCGAATGGTTTATTTGTTTTAGTACTTGCTCCAGCTTCACGCCAAACCAAATCCCAGTACCTATAGGTACAGTTATGTTAAAACAAAAGTGCTAGCACCAATTTAAGTTCTTTTTTTTTTGTTGATAAATTTAAATTCACTTTAAATGTGAATAAAATCGGATCCATATAAATTATATTATATAATAAACATTACTCCCTCCATCCGGAATTCTTATCAGACTGAACCAAAATTAGTTCATTTGGAAAACCTTATGGTGATAATAACTCCAGTCGAAGAGAGTATAAATGAACTTTTGTGTTGGAAAACCATGTGGGGTAGCTTAGGTACTCCCTCCTTCCAAAATTATTGTCAACATAAGTTTTCCAAATAAACTAGTTTGGGAGATATTATGTTAATACTTACTCAGGACATAGGGAGTATAATTTAAGACCAAAATAGTCCAACCAGGATTCTAATATGATTGCATATGAAAGAGAGCAATGCTATGACCACTCGTAAGGACTCAGACATGGTGTTCTAAGAGGCTGGTTGCCCTGCCCCATCTAGTCGGGTCTTAATAACTTTAAGTTCCCGCTACAATAAAAATGGCTTCCCTCTTATAGATTAACAAAATAATAAATAATAAGCAAAAAGAGAAATGAGTCCCCATGAACTTATAGCCCCCATGCACTCCAAGAATCCGGCATGTAGGCTGCATTAAGTGTTGTATAAGGGGTCGTTACCAGTTGAACAACATGGTACATAGAATCAAAGAAACCACGACAACGCAGTACATAGGAGCCTTGCAAAAACACGGTACATATAATAAAAAACCACTACAACACAGTACATAGGAGCCTTGCAAAAACAAGAAAGTGGAGAAATACAGAAAAGAAGCCAAATAATGGAGAGAGAGGTGATTACATATTTATCTTGTATGTATAATTTCACTGCTCCTTGACATAAGATTGTGGGCATGAGATAGAATAATGTGAGGATACCCCTCATTCTCCTACTCTTGATTGCACTTGGCATCCTTTGCTCCTGCAAAATAATGATTAATGATTCAAGTCTATGTGTAAGAAAAAAACATTAGTATGCAATCAAACTACTTATAGTGGTTGTTAGCTGTTATACAGTAATAAGTTTTGCATATGGTAGTGTTTTAGAGGCAAACACACTCCTTCTTTTGGCAGTAGTCATCGTATGCACAGATTTGATGGTGATTAAAACTAAACAATAATTGACAATTTAAGTTACTTGCTTTCAGACATAAAATAGAAATGTGGTAATCATATTTAAGCTTCATTGGCGACTAAGGGGCTTTTATCGCATGATCATGTATGTGCATATCCGTTAGCAAATTGTACATTACTTTTTGCAAAGTTTCAAAAATTGGCAATGCCATACCAAAGTCGTTATGCGGGGTAGAAGTACTAAATCAGTTACAAAGATTAGGCAGAATGTTATGAACAGGGACCAGACTAAGATAATCACATCTTATGTCTACCTGAATAACTAAAGAATGAGAATGTATATTCAACGTATAGTTTGAGATAAATAGCCACAAAAATCTAATAGGCTAATCATTACAAAACATGGTCGTGGAAAGTGCATGAAAATTGATGAAAATTTATAGCTAAAGTAATTAATCAAATTACATAAAATTTGAAAAACCTTAAACACAATCAAAGTGGAGAAAGCACAAGCATGCATTCTCTTCTAGCAGAGCCGAAGAATAAGAGTAAACGGCCGACGAATATGAATAGCAGGTAGGTAAGACATGGAGTGTAACTATACATGGGAACTTTAATGTCCTATCAATAGTCCCGCTTGTATTAGTTAATGTTCCTTTACTAATCATGACCCCATCATTTACGTGACTTCATCCAACATAAAGATTGCTACAGCATACACTGCTTAATTGGAGCCGTCTTATATGCGTCCCTGGAATAAATTATCAAACACACACTCTTTGAATGACTTTTGGTCAAAACCTGAAGCAGCCTCCTTTACTCACTTAAGCCTATAATAAGAACTAGCTCACTCCTTCAAAGCTTGAAGGTTTCAACAACTCACAGATATAGACTCTCCTTTATTAGGGTAAGTAGCATAAAAAAGGAAGGTAACAAACTCAGTTCCCTTCGCATGCATCAGAGACGGTCATGTAGTTCTTCGTTGATTCTACTACTTTAGTTTACTTCAAATAAAAACAAGTGTATCTTTATTTGGTAAGGAAGTGTCTAAAAACTTTGTTTCCAGACACAAATTATGGCTTTCACCTTTACTGTTCCCCAACATGATTATGTGTTTTCCAGCCTAGAAAGTCATGGAGGTTTCACTTATGCGTTGAGATTGTTATGAAAGAAACATAACAAGAATTACTCAACTACTTAGAAGAATTTTTAGAATTATATGAAGGAGATCAACCTGATAATCCCACTGATAATAATCTCAACGCATAAGTTGAACAGACCCCATGCTAACAAGTTGCATGGCCAGATATTTTTATGATAATTAAGTTGCATGACCAGATAGTGTGCTCATGGGAGGATTCTACATTAAAAAATTATTCATATATATGCAAATATTACAGAATATTGACGTGGGAAGTGTATGACACTGATCGACCATTGTAACTAAATCTGAAGAAAATATAAAAAATCAACAAAATAAGTAAATATAAATACCTGAATCACGATCACAGAAAAATACTTGAGAAAGACTAAACCATTGATCTTTCTCTTCTAGCTTAGCCGGACAACAATGGGAGTGAGTGACATGTATATAACACCGCACAAGGAAATACAAGCATTCTTCAATGCAAGGTGCGCATAACTCCTTCATATTACATTAGAAATCCTTTGCTCCGAAGCTTAGATATGGGAGGTGATCATCAGTGGGCTCGTGGCGAAGCTGACATTCAAAGAGATGAAGATTAAGTTGAAGAAGAAGAAGGGTTGGCTGCATGCAGATTTGGAGATTAATTTCTTTGCATGGAAGAAGTTACTGGTTTGTTTTTTAACTGAATTTGATTAACATGTCCACATGTCCAAGCCATCACTGTCTGGTCAATTCATTTTGTCATTTTTTATATTACTTACTGATTCAACTTTTGTATCAGATCATAATACCGAAGCTCCTAAATGGAAAAAATGCTGGTGCATTGTCTCAGTTTTCAACTGGTTCTGTTCTGAGTTTTTCCTACCTAAAAGCTGGAGTTGGAAGTCAACGACAAACTAATAAAATAAATCTACTTTCTAGCTACTACTTCCTTCGTTCAATATTAATTGTCGGATTTGAATTTTCAAAATGAACTAATTGCAGTTCATTTTGAAAAAAACAAATCACACTGTTAATATGGATCGCAGGGACTACTCCTTTTCAATATTATGGTTTCAAGATGAGAAGTGTAATTTGGTAATTGTTCAAAATGAACTGAAGTCGAGTTAAATTTTGAAAAACCAAATCATACTATTCATTTGGAATGAAGGGATTACTCTTTTTTCAAAATTATTAATTTCAAGCTGAGAAGTGTAATTAACGTATAAATAACGTGTAAACGGATTCTCTTTTGATGAGTTCTTCTTGAGCTAGAGTATATGAACATGGTATATGGGGGACCTAGTATGGTAAATAGAGAGCTGACAAGGCACATATCTATAGGGCTACACCAAAAACCCAGACCCGACCCAACCCGGATGGAACCGACCCGACATTGACCCGGGTCGGGTCCTATCTCGGGTAGGGTCGATTCTAAGGTTTTAAAACCCGGATTCTATCTCGGGTCGGGTCAAGTTTTGCTTTAAAATACCCAAGAATCGACCCTACCCGATATATACCATTTAAATCACTTATTTTATAATATATATAATTTTTTTATTATTATTATTACATAAAATATTTTATTAAATATTTTTATAATTATAATAATTATTTTATCAAAATCTCTATATTATAATTTTATTATTATTATTATTACATAAAATATTTTATTAAATATTTTATAATTATAGTAATTATTTTATCAAAATCTCGGGTTCTCGGGTAGGATCGGGTATTGGGGGTTTTATGTCGGGTAGGATCGGGTATTGCGGGTTATATGTCGGGTAGGGTCGGGTTTAGGATTCGCAGGTCCTATCTCGGGTAGGGTCGGGTATAGCAAAACCCAACCCTACCCGACCCGAGATGCAGCCCTACATATCTAACCGTGATCATCTAGGTCTATGCCATGTAGCCATGTACGATGTTAGGACTCTATGTAACATATGTCAGGAACCCTATGGACCATAATCTATCTGCACAGTTGTTTTCATCCCATGTATAGCCATGTCGCAACCCACAAGTCGAAGGGCCTGTTTGGGTAAGAAGCAGCTTTTTCTAAACCGCTTTCCCTGAGAAATTATCCATTAGAGCCGTTCCACTGGACACGTGGTAGATACGTCCATAGAATGTTCACACATCTTTGTACATGCAAGGTGTCAAGATTGGAGTACCCAATAATTTAACCACTAGTGTATGCGTCAAAACCTGAATGGAACTATCTACAAGACATGTGGTAGAACAGTTCTACTAGATAATTTGTCGTTTTCCCTTTGGTTGATGTCCCATAGAGCTGTAAGAGAAGTGTTTTTTGTGAACCTCCTCAAAAGGAGATTCTCTTGGAAGCCTCATCAATCTTCCAACACCTTCATACAGGCCCTACCGCCCCAGTAAGCCAAAGCCAACCCTTCAGTCTTCTCCGGGAAAGATTCGAGTGGGAAAGCACCTTTAAGCGGCTTTACTTTAAAATCCAAGTCGGAGCCAAACACCCCTCAGCTGGTGGGACCCGGCTGAAACAAACCTACCAAACCAAGCATGCCTCAGTCTGCTTTCAAATGCTGGCGTCTCACTAGTGGCTCGATTTTCATTTTACCTTTCCATTAAAAAAATCTTATTTTATACTTCGTGAAAATATTGATGTGATCCATATGAAAAAGGGTAATGATATTACTATTTTACTTCTCTACTACATTTCCTACTTCGCGGCAACCCACAATAACCCATGGTGAGAAGGTGGGTTCATGGGTTATCGTGCCAATCAACTTGTGCCCGAGTATGAAAATGGAGTAGAAGAGTGTAGTAGTAATATCATTACCGATAATAGATTGTCACACACACCTGAGGCATTTTATTTATATACACAACTGGCCGTGCCTTTACATCAATGTCTTGTATTAATAACTATAGGAATCATGGAAAGCTAATGTTATATATGTCTATATCTTCAAATGTCTTGAATGTGGAAAGTTTGAATTGGGCGGAAAATTTACATTATTTTCAGCTTCTTGAGATGAATTATGTGAACCTTTCACAGGCAAGCCATGAGTGGATCAAAGTATTAAACAGATTACCTTTAATTCGCAAGGTTCATTTGAGAAGTTGCGGTCTCTCTTACATTCCACCATCTCTATCATTCATTAACTTCACAACTCTCCAATATTTTGATGTTTCTTCTAAGGCCATCCGATCTGAATTTCCGCATTGGATAGCCAGCATTACCACCCTTGAGTCACTAGATCTGTCTAATAACCGACTTGAAGGCTCTGTTCCGTATAAGTTATCAGAGCTTCCAAACTTGCAAATATTGCAATTGGAAGGAAATTTTGAACTCAATGGTACTTGTTCGGATCTATTCCAAGGTAGTTGGAGAAAAATAAAGGTGTTAGGCCTCTCGGTGATTAAGTTGGGTGGACAAATTCCTAGGTCCATTGGCAACATTACATCCTTGGTGGAACTGCATTTGTCTGTAAATGAAATTACCGGTATGATTCCTGAAACCATAAGCAGTCTTGATCAATTGAAGTTTCTGAGCTTGTCAGGGAATAGAATCAATGGTGGACCTATGCTGAATTGGCTGTGTTCCATGAAAAATCTCCAATACCTATTTCTCCAACATGGCTTGCTCACAGGCCTTATACCATCATGTATAGGGAATTTATCATCTCTTCGGATACTAGATCTCAGATCTAATCAGTTGTCAGGTGTTGTTCCAACTTCAATTGGAAAACTCACTCAGTTGGCAATACTTGATATATCTTCGAACTCTTTGGATGGAATCATATCAGAAACTCATGTAAGTGAGCTTAGCAACCTGAGATCATTGGACATGTCCAACAATTCATTGAAATTACAGCTAGAACCAAAATGGGTTCCTCCCTTTCAACTAGAAAAAGTTTCACTGAGTTCATGTGATCTCGGCCCAACCTTTCCAGAATGGTTAAAATCACAAAATAATGTTGGGCATTTGGACCTCTCAAATGCACTCATCTCAAGCGCCATTCCTTCCTGGATATGGGATCTCTCTCCCCAGCTTTATTACTTGAATCTTGCAAACAACATGATGACTGGTGTATGGCAAAATTATCCTGCAGTCACGGGCCTTTCAGTCGTTAATATGAGCTCAAATCTCTTCTATGGACCAATACCCACAATGTTTCCTGATGCGCATTTTCTTGATCTCTCTCACAACCATTTCTCAGGTCCATTACCAGTACATATGGGTCATGACATGCCTAAATTAGCCTTTTTTTCTGCTTCATATAATCACATCTGTGGCAACATCCCTCTCTCCATTGAAGACATGAAAGAACTGTGGTCTCTTGAACTTTCCAATAACAAGATAAGTGGAGAGATTCCTTCCACGACTGGAAACTGCACTAAACTTCGAATCATCGACTTGAGTGGGAATTGCCTGCACGGAGAGATTCCTTCTTCCCTGGGTCTACTTGACCAGCTCAAGCTTTTGCACTTAAATAACAATAGCTTGTCTGGAGATCTCCCATTGTCATTGAGCAACTGTTCATGGTTAAACATTCTTGATCTTGGGGAGAATCAATTTTCCGGAATAGTTCCACCTTGGATTGGTGAAAGCTACAAGTTTCTCAGGTTGCTTTGTTTACAATCGAACATGTTCACAGGGAAAATTCCTCCACAACTATTTGAGTTGATCTGGCTTCATGTTCTAGATTTGGCCGATAACCGCTTATCTGGCTCAATTCCTCCAAATTTCCGCAAACTATTTTTTATGACATACAGTGGCAAGCTTGCCTCTGATTTTACAATTACTAATTGGGATTACTTTATTGATGGGAAGCATATTTTACCATATTCTAAGACCATTTACCTTGTGAAGAGGTTGGAACTTTCAAGCAACACATTGTCTGGAGGTATTCCTGATGGGCTGACAATGCTTTCTGGATTGCGTGTCTTGAATCTGTCATGGAATTCTTTGGTTGTACATATCCCTGAATATATAAGCAACTTTCAGGTAATGTCATCTCTTGATCTATCAAATAACCGTCTTTCAGGTCCAATTCCTCAAAGTTTGTTAGCATTGACGTCCTTAGCTCACCTGAACTTATCATATAACAACTTGTCTGGAAGAATTGCTGCAAATCCCCAGCTGGAAACTCTGATGGATCCTTCCGTGTATATTGGCAATGATGGACTCTGTGGATTGCCCATTACCGAAGATTGTCCAGAAGATGGTAGCAGTGAAAGGGATGGAATGACATGGTTTGATTTTCTTAGACCAGATTTGTCCACAGTGTTCCAGTTTATATTTGCATTGTTAATGTTTGACGATCCTCTCAGGCACGCAGTTTTCCAATTCTTTGAGGAATTGGTGAAAAAGCTACATGTTGTTTTCGTGTGAAGAATTTTGGATTTGCAAAAGAAACTGAAAAGGAATGGGGATGTCCTCTGTAGTAAAATTTCCGTCAAGGATTGGTTTCATCCCAGATCGTGTTTATGTAGTTCATAGCTCTTCTTCACAATTTTTGGCTGTAAAATACACAAGTGCAGAAACATTGATACAACAATGCAAGTGGTGAACATAAGAAACAGAATGTACAAATGAATGTGCTAAGAGATCGATTGAAATAAATATCACTGCCTTCGCTTGGAGGCTACAGAAAAATGTCTGCCCAACATCAACCATTTTTTTTTTCGATATACAACATCAACCATTTTCTAACTGCATGCAATTCAAGTGATTGATCATGTGATGAGTGTAAAGAACTAAGGGTTATTTTAGCTGGGTGAATTTTTTAGCTGCCTGGTCTTTGTGCACTCCTTCAGGTCCAGGGTTTCAATGGTCTTCTCTAGAGCAGCACCTCTGAGAAAAGTATAGCACACCTATGAATGGTCTAATGGCATAGAGGGAGCGATTTTCAATTCAGTGATCATATAAAGGTTTTTCTTATTGTGATTATATTACACTAAGCTGTACATCCGTTTGCATATGAGTAAATTTCCAATTGCTCTCAGTAGTAAAATTTTGCTGTGAGAGTCTTAGAACGGTTCAGATGAACAGCTGAAAAATAAGCTGCAGGCAACATTTTCCACTTAATACACTGAAGCTATGCAAGTGGTAATTAGCTTGCCAACTTTAATACATCAAATAAAAAGAATGAAGACATTTTTTTATTAGAATTACTTATTGAAGTTATCTTCATGCTTGGTTCCAAGCTTTCTAGACTCTTGTTCTCTCTCCATTCAAATCTGTACAACTTTGCTACCCCGGATGTGGGGCCCGGAATTTGTTTGCAAGAAGAGTAATATGGGTCCCACAGAAGGTAGGTGGAGTCCACAGGGTAGATGTTAGCATCCACATTCCTTTTCACACGAGTGGTGTAGCATAGCAGGTAACTTTCCAATTTAATTCCCGTCTTAGTTAAATTATTATGCCATTATAGGGTATAATTAAGCACCCGGTTCAATTCAAGTTGAGAATCCCTCAAAAACCCTAATAATTTTGTAATTCTTCTTCTAACCCTACAATGTATTGTTTCTACCTCTTGTGCTTAGCCTCTTGACTTCTTTATCTCCACCTTTACTTTATACTTGAACAGAAAATAGGATGCTTTAGGTTTCTATTAAAATAAAATCCTTAAACAATGTTAATACACATGTGCCACGATCTCCAATTTTAGGAATTCAATAGTAACCCTCAAGGCTTGTAAAAGGATACAGTGATATTTCTTAAGTTTTTTTGAGGTTCATAATTTTCTTTATGAAAGGGTTCAAAATGAATACAAAAAAAATATGGATCATAGAAAAACTTGCTTTGGTAAGATGAAAATGGGGGCATATATATTGAATTTTTGTAATTAAAAAAGGGCCACGTTAAGTTTAGTGCAACACAAGAACTTTCCTAGTTCAAGTAGCTTTGAACTAGTTCACCAACTTCCGGACTTCAATAATAACCCATAAGTCTTGTAATAGGATAAAGTGCTGTTTTCCCCAAGGTTTTGTAAGGATTATAGAGGGAACTAATTGGACATTAATGGTCATAAAATTTACTTGTCTCTGTTTGCTTGCTACCATAGATAACTTGGAACAAAAGGTACACTTGACGACACCAAAGGTCTACCTTGCTTAAGTATGATGGAGGTGCGTGGCTAGTGAAATTCATAATTAGAGAAGGACCTTGTTCAATTAAGTGCAACAGAAGGACTTTTCTAAAACAAGTAGCTTTCAACCATACACTTCCTCGCTTGGTTTTCGGTTATATAATTGCAATTTATTGCATTATTTGATAGGTGTGAAGTATGATGAATGGATTCTTAGTAAAATTCTAAAGGGCTCAATATCACATAAAAATCGTGAATGTGCATTATATTCCCGATTAAATTTTATCTTGCAAATTTGTGTTAAGCTTTCATTTTGTCAATGAAATTAATTTGTATAAACATGAAAACTCAATCAACTAATAGGAAGCAATCTCGCCGCACTGTATTGGGTGGATTGATGCAATACATCTTAAGGCTTAAAGCCCTAAACACATGTTTTTAGTTGTGATTAATTCAACTAAACTTGTATAGTAGTAGTTGTATATTTGCCGATCACATTTTAGTTAATGATGCAAACAGAAAATTGGATCATCAATGTTTTTTATAATCCATACATTAAATAATAAAAACCCATTCGATGGCACGTTCATGGCAAGCCCGGTGGGAACGCAGGTGCTGATTCCACATCTAACTCAATGTGGAAACCTGACACTTAAGCATGTGGAACAGTTCCAAGCGAAGATTTTGACAAAGAGAAAATGAGAAAAGTGCACAATGGAGGGCAGGCCCAAGCGAAGACTTCGAAAGTAGCGTAGAATAGGATGGGTATGAATTTCTGTTATATGCGCGTGGAATGGGCCAAGCGAAGACTGAAAGTTTGAACCACAAGACGAGACTGCAAAGCAAAGCCAGAATATGGGCTATAAAAAAGGTGACCTTGCATGAACTTGCACTATAGTACGTCTGAACTCTGAAGTAATCAACTCGCTCCATGGCTCAGCTTCTTCCCCGATCTTCAGTCATTGGCCTGGCTCTCCTCGTCCTGCTGGCCACCACCCTTCTTATGGCTGGCGGTCACGCTCCGCCGGCAAAATTGAAGATAGTGAAAAGGATGGGGGAGCGTGCGCGGCCTTTAGGCGGCGGATCACCAACAGTGCCAGGGCACTTTGGGGCGCGTAACCAACCCAGGACAAGCAACCCGCCTCAGAAGCAGTCTCCCAGCTCATCACACCCGTCGACTATCACTTATAAGGCATTGCGTTCCAATATGACTGTTATTCGTGGACCAAGACAAGGTGTACCTTACACACGCGGTTGTAATAGACAGTATTGTAAGCGTGGAACATAATGTTTCTACAATCACACAAAATATGGGGAAAATTTTGCACCAAGTAGTCACGCTTGATTCACGAATAATCGCTGATTGCCGTTATACTGCAATTTTTATTTGTGACCAGAAGTTGTTACTGTTTTGTATTTCACAAGTTGTTACCAAAGAAATGGGGATTAATTCCCCTGTGTGGACTGTGTACAAAAGCCTGTGTTTTACCTTTTGCATACTTTGGCGCCTTTGTAGCTTTCACACAATTATGAAAAATTGCCACTCATAGACAAGAATGTTTTGGTGTCTTTGGCCAAGTAGAGTCTGTTAAGCATGAAAAATACACATTTTTATATGTCTTTTTACCTATTTGTTAGTCATGTTTTCCAATTAAAATGACGAATAAAGTGAATTTTGGTAATTTTCTAAGTAATTAGGAATTAATTAAATAAGGCTCTCTAAATTGCTCAATTTAACACTGTTCCGTAATTTTATAAATATTTGGTACGTCTAATTTGGGACATGTTTTATTTTGTATAGGTTCAAATGCCCATACTGCTGAACAGCCAAAAGTGAAGCCATTAGACGGAAAAGGTGGATTTTTTTTGGCAGTGGCATGCTCGATTAGGAAAGTCTGTGGTTTGATTCCGGATTTGAGAAGGCGTCCTCGATTTGGAAAGTTGGGATTTTTGAGGGCTCTATATAACCAGAGCAATAGCAGAACAAGAAGAGAGCCGGCAGTTCGACAGAGAAGACGACCGGCAGTTCGAGAGAGAAAGTTCGAGAGTTCAAAGTTTCTGTTTTTTTTCATTTTCGAGAGTGATTTCCGGTGAATGATCTTTGTATTTTTCTGTTTTCTGCTGTGGATTGGAGCTGTGAACAGTAATCCGAGAGGAACAGTAACCCTCCGGGAAGAGGAACAGTATCTTTCTGGTTTATTTTCTATTATTCAGAAATTCTTGTAAGTTGATTTAATTATTAGTTCAAATGAATTCCATTATTTTTGCAATTCAATTTTCTGGTATGAGTAGCTAAATCCCTGTCTAGGGCTGAGATGAAGCCATGATTAGTTGTAGGAATATTATTCATGTGATGCAATTGTTTTGTCTAAATTAATGCGTTTTAATGATTGTTATTCTCAAATTAATTGCAATGAGGTATATGTTTAATATGATATTTGGGTATTACCTGTGATTCATCGTATAATGGATACAGCTAATGATTTGAATTTCATCTGTTGATATGCAAGAGAATGCAAAATTCTATTTAAAAATTTATATGCTTTAATGCTGAAATTTTCCGTAGGAGAATAGATTGAATTCCAATTCTCTACGAGATACTCGTGAAAACAATTGCTGATTTTAAAAGAAATATTCCTATGATTGTCATGTGCTGATTCTTATGCCCTAGTGTCTTAAATTCTTGATTAAAGCTTCAATTTTTATTTGTCGATTAGTTTCTTTTTCATAGATTATTTAATTGTCTTTAGATTAATTTCTTAGTTAAAGCTGTTTAATTGCATTGAGTCTTCGATTAATCGTAGTTGTAGTGAGTCAAATCAATTTAATTCTTCAACAAGGGTAATAATCTGATCTTCGAATTAGAATTCCGCTACACAAGTCCCTGTGGGTTCGACCTCGTAAAAATTGTGCGATTATACTGCAAATCCGATTCGTACACTTGCGAGTAAAATTAGGAGACTAATTAAAACAACAACAGAGTCCCCAATTGTAGTGGGCCGCAGGGCACCGATAATGAGCAGTGTAGCCGGTAAACAGGTTAAAAGGATGGGCCTTTAACAGGATGCTTGTGGCCATTGTCACGAGGCCCATGCAAGAGGGGACTCATTTTGGGATTATATTTTAGGGAGCACTAGAAAAAACATCCTCCGAAGAGAGGACACTTGAACTGCATGTACTCCCACTCTCATGCATTTGAAAATGAGTTAAATTTATTAGACTCAGCCAGTACAATAATCTAGAGTTTTTTGCCCTCTCACCTTCCCTTCAGTGTTTTTTGGTCGTAAGGGAGCAAAGTCAGCCATGTCATGATGGCCGTGTGTTTTTTCAAGTCCAGAAAGGCTTCATTGGAGGAAACCATGGGATAATCCATGAGTTAACAATACAACACTTAAATGCAGCTATACCTGATAAAAAGTGGTTGGGCACCTATGACCAACAGATGAGATAAAACATGTGTTGGGAGTTGGAGAATCCAAGGCCTTTGAGAAGTACTTTGGGCTTCCATCTTGGGTGGGAAAAGAGAAGATTAGCACTTTTCGGGGACATAAAGAAAAAATGTGGAAAAGCGTGCAAGGTTGGAAGGAGAATATGCTTTCTCAAGAGGGAAAAGAAGTTCTTATCAAATCGGTGGCACTAGCAATTCCGACCTACTCCAAGATGGTTAGTTCCTTTTGGTTGGGTGATAAAAGGTGCAAGAGGAAGATCCATTGGCTTAGTTAGGATAAGTTGGGCAATCCCAAAGGAGAAAGAGGACTTAGGTTTTGTGATTTAAAGGCATTCAACCTCGACCTCCTTTCTAAGCAAGGGTGGCGTATTATTTCAAACCCTAATTCTCTTTGAGCGCAGATTATAAATCAAAATATTTCAACAATGGAGATTTTCTTGGAGCCAAAAAGAAGCTAAATTCTTCATACATTTAGAGGAGTACCCTTTTAGAGCATAACTTATTGGCTCAAGGAATTGCATGGATAATTAGGAATGGATAATCTGTCACGCCCCAAAATTCCTGACCTCGATCGGAGTGTGGAAGTCTTCAAAATACTATCATTGGTGAGGTAGGTACTCTGGGACGCGACACGGATAGTCCAACCAATCAGCCAATTACATCATCACAAAAGGATGCGCAATCAACATTTCCAGGAACTCTCATGAACAAGGAAACTCATCATCCAATCTCAAAATAAAACCTTGTAAATTTATCAAATAAATCCTACTTAGTTATTATTACAGCAAAGAACTTAAATCATCAATTAAAAGAAATCATTAAAACTATGGCACACAACGGCCAATAATGACATCAAACTAAGTAAGTAATTGAAAACTCTCCAATCATCCTCGAGCTTCAGCGTCATCTTCCTACTCTTGCACCTATCCTGTCTTAGTTATCTTTCGCACCTGCATCAGAGGATGCATGAGTATTTCATAGAAACACTCAGTAGGATGTAAAAACCCACTGAAGATGAATCAAGCAGAATGAAGAGAAATAAAGATAACAAGGATTATGGATATTCAATAACATCTGGGCTGAACCAAAGGTCTATACGCCTGAAAAAGAAAGGTCAGTCAACAAGGCTCCTAACTCTCAAATATAGAGGAAGGATGATAAACTATACGACTCCAAACAAATACCAGTGTAAGGAGAGAATGGTCAAAATACCAAAGGCTCCAGGCATCTATAGTGCAAGGAGTTACAATTTCTGCTCGCTGAATTTACCAACCCTGTGTGGTAAAATATACCAGAATCATGCTAGAGGTTCTCCCTTCAGAACCCGGCCATGTGTCTAGGCATGCTGGCCCCATCCGTACTTACGGGCACAATGGGCAGAGATTGCAGACCTTCTGTAATATCATACAGCCTAAACGTACGTATTTGCCTCCTTTCGGGCAATAAGGAATCAAAATTCCATAAATATCGATGGTCACGCTAGACCTAGCAATGGCTCGTAAGCATACTATGATTCCACCAAACAATTAGTAGAGAAATAGGTCAATATCAAACTGGACAATGTTTCAACAATAGTAGAGGTCTCAAGTTTCTGAGAATAGGGTAGCTCTTCCTTTAATGACTCACTCATGGAGTATGAATAGAATAGCAAAGACTCTCAACAATGACCATGTTACGCATGCATAGCCCTAGATAAGACTTATGAAGAAAGACTCGATCAAGAATTACCTTTTAAGACTCCAAGAAAACTCAAGTTATATCATGAAGAATATTAAGTTCTGGTTTCAAAGAAGACTTGACTCAAACAGACTCAATAACAGGTCAACTGAAGTTTCTCAAACGAATGAAAGTGCATTGGTCAAATAGAAATAGATGGTTCGGTTTCCAATTGGAAACACGAATCGAGTTAATACCACCAGTGGAACATATAAGACTTGATGAACATCAAACCACTCACTATTAGCCCGTGATACTATAGTATTATACTTAATCCATCCTAATGTAATACTTACTTAAATTCTTATATAATACATATAAAGTTCTTAGTATACTTATTATAGCATAGGCTATTGCTTTGATAAAGTTTTCCCAACCTTTACCATAATTACAGTGTTCTATTTTTACATATTAGTCAAATTCTGACCCTTACCAACGTCAAAACAGAAGGAATTAGATCTGAAAATTTTACTGTGATTACTCCTATGTGTCTAGTTTACAACCTAATAAACGGCATATTTTTATGATTTTTATATAATTAGTTACAAATATTGAAATGAAGGTCGTCAGTGCAAAAACAGTTCTGGCCGAGACCCTTAATCATAATTCTAATCAAATTGTGAGTGTATTTACCCCATAATCCGTTCAATAATACATAGTATACTTGAATATCTTCCATATCTTACTTATTCCAGAACTTTATTAGGAATGATATATCATAATATTTACAAGGATTGAGGTGTACTTTCATTACCTTAATTCATCTCACACACATACCCCTTTTTCTAATTGAATTAGGCAAACTGGACAACTAATTAAGGACAATAAAATTTGGACAGCAATGTCAGAGACCAAAAGAACACAACGAAGCTTCAAATAAGACTCCAAACAATTCAAACTTCCCATCATTGGGCTAGCATGTATAACAATTAGGAATTGGAACATCAAGGTTCACACAATTGAGCAACAACACGTAATAACTAAATAATTCAAAAGATTGGTATTTAGCGATTGACTCTCATGAAGATTCACAATCATAAATCAATATATTGACACAAGAAGCACTTGAACAAGGTATGAAATTCAGATCCAAGAGTGTGGGAAAAATCATCCTACTCTTAATTCACCAAAAATTTTGCTTTTTACGCGTTGTTCGTCTCCTCTGCTTCTTCCAAAGCTCCCGCTCCAAACTCTTGCAAATCTCCCATAAGAAGAAGCTTTATAAGAGAAGGGTGAACGTGGGAAGGAGAAGAAAAAGGTCTCTAGACGTTCTAAGGCTAGGGTTTCAATAGCACAAGCCAACACTACAAGGGTTTATATAGAGTTTGGAGAAATCTCTTCTAAAAATATTCTTCCTAAATTATTAACTCTTTCCACCAATAAGAATCCTCCAAAATCCTTAGGTAAACGTCATCTCTAAGTTTAGTTGAGATTGGTATCTTTTTCCCCAAGAAAATCCACTCAAAATCTCAATTTCCGTATTCAATCTCGGCCATTGCGATCGATCGCATACCCGGCGATCGATCGTGTAACCCGGCCGATCGCGTACTAAACTTCAATCTAGCATAACTTTTTACTCTGAACTCCGAATTGAGCACCGTCGGTCGCGTTGGAAAGCTCTCTTCATGCTCTTTAACACCATGTAACAAAATAAAATAAAAACAAACATCAAAATTTTATACTTTTAGATCAATTTCAATTTTAATAAGCATACAAATTTTTCGGGTGTTACATAATCTATTTGTGTGTGGAGAGATTGGTGGATTCTATTTGGTGGAACTCATAAGGTGCATACTGTGTGAACTTCCAAGACGTATATTGTTTGAAGATATGAAATTGGAGTTTATTGATTGAGAGACTTCTTCATGGCTTGAAGAGATGGTTAGAAACGTGTTTTTTCAATTGAGGCGGAAGAAATATTGAAGATCCCTTTATGTCACTCGTACATGGAAGGCATCATTGCATGGGAAGTTGAAAATCATGGGAGGTTCTCAGAGAAGAGTGCTTATTTTTCAGCATTCAAACAAATGAATTAAAATCAAGCTACTGGAAGTTCAAATGATGACTGGCTGAGGAAACTAAGGGGTTTTATTTGGTCTATGAAGCTCCAGCCAAGATTAATTCATTTGTTTGGAAAGTATGTGAAGGTATCCTACCTACAATATTGAATTTGGCAAAAAGGACTGTTGTGCAAAGCCCAGATTGTGAACAATGCGGGACAGGGTTGGAAGATGCAGCACATGCTCTTTGGACTTGTCCCAGTGTAGTAAATGCTTGGAAGGAGGATGAATGGTATAATTCTTTTGACTTTAATGCTACTCCCAATGCTTTGGACATTTTTGAATTTAATATGCATAAATATGTGAGGAAGGAGTTGGAAATTGCTTCGGTGATTGGCTGGTCACTTTGGCGCAACTGAAACTCTAAAAAAGTAGGATCTGTCTGGAAGGATGCATCTACTGTTTGGGGCTGGGCATTGGAGTGTGATTCAAATTATAAAGGTGCTCATGGTGCAATCTAATTTTGCATGGCGGCTACCTAATGAATGAAAATTAATTTTGATGGCACAGTTATTGATGATGAAGGCCAATCAGGTATTGGTTTTTGCATCGGAGATTATTTGGGAAATACTATTGCTTGTAAGAGCTATGTAGAAGGCTCTTTTAAGGAAGAAGAGATAGAGACTCTTGCAGCAGTCGAGGCGATTCATTTTTCATCTGAAACAACAATGGGGGATGTGAACTTTGAAGGTGATTGCTTGAACTTTGAAGCTTTGGGGTTGATAAGAAGCATATTGGGCATTCCTCTACATCGAGATCTGCCCACGAAAAATAGGATGCGCCTCTCCTTCGCCAGGGTACGTGTTGAGATCAATCAGAATTTCAAGTTCCCATAAGAGAGCTAAGTTCTGTGTGATGATGGTTCTTCATTCACACAATGAATCGAATATGAGTGGAAGCCCGTTTCTTACTCTAAGGGCCCGTTTGGTTGCAAATTCTGCTAAAAGCATAAGCATAAATTCTGCTAAAAGTATAAGCATGGGAAGGTTAAGTGTATTCTGCTTTTAGCATAATTCAGTGTGTTTGGAAGGGTATTTTGGTAAAAGTTGAAGTGATGGCATTGTTTGTAATTATCAGAAGTTGCAGGGGAAGAGCGCAGGGAGAAAGCGCGTAGGGCCCAAAAAATACATTTTTTACCTTTATTCTTGCCCTTGCCAAATTTAAAGAATTACGAAGATTCCCTAAGAAGTCACTTTTCTCCTCCAAAATGACTTCTTCTAACACTTCACTACTTGTCTCAATTTTCTTCCAAGAATTTATTACTTTACTACTAAACGTGCTACTTGCTAAAGAACCAAAATTCTAGGGAAAGAGGTGGAGAAGCAAAATTTTGGTACAACCAAACAAGCCTTAAATGCACGTCTTTTGACCATATTTCGAGACAGGACCGACGACCTTGAATGGCTTAATGGTCCATTATGTAGGCGCGCGACTTGCAGACCAGCATGATCCTATGACTATTTTTGGTCATAGCCAATCTCAGTACAGTGACAACGTCAATTCTGCAACAAATGGCTGACTTTTTAGGACTCCCAATCAAGCAGTTATGCATTTAAACCTGCTATATTTGTCAAGCCCTGATGTAGTATGACTAGGATGCTCCTCCTACAATTCAGCATGCAGTTTCAAACATGCCGCTAGCAAGCTCTTGTGGGATCGGTCTACCAATGCTCCTTGAGAATGAGCGAATGTCTATCTCACATAAGTAAGCTAAAAAGAAAAAAGAATATATTTTATCTACAAGCACAGAACAATGGTGAATTAAATCAAATATGAAGTCAGATATACTCACCAACGCCCACTCAGTGTCGCCCCTCAGTTGATATAACATCTCCCCCTCATGTACGGGTGGCATGATAAGTCTCCTAGTGATCCTCAAATACCACCTTATGTATGCATTATCCGCTTCTCGCTCCATCATGGCAGGCTCCCCCCGAACGAGAGTGATCGTCCGGTCGTCCCATCTAGTAATATAGGCCGCATGATGCGACCTCCAATCAAACCTCGGCCTCGACGCATGGAATGTCGTATCGGATATCGGTAAAATATCGGTCGGCCTAAGAGACGATATATCGGAGATATTGTGTAAAAAAAATATCGGTCGTCAAAAACTAGTTTTTACCATATATTTTCACAATCTAACTTCTAAAATGAGTTATACTAATTTAAACAAAGAATAGATTTCAAAATATGCATATTAGGATAGAAAATAAACATTAAAGTTTTTTTTTCCCGAAAAAAAAAATATTTCGAAATTTTTTTTAAAAAAAAATATTTTTTTTTCAAAAAAAACCGATATATCGGTCCGAAACCGAATATCGGCGATATTTGGAAAAATTCAAAATTTCGATATTTATTGGTATCGGTGTATCGGTTTGTGTCCGATACCGATATATCGGCGAGCTGGCATTCCATGCCTCGACGAGATGATCGTTCAATGAACTCCACAACAAGAGGGGGGAAAACCTGCTCTAATCCGAATTGCAACATAACCCGATCCGGAACATGCATCTCGACGATGTCAACACATATAAGTAGCGTCCTAGATAGCCACACATGTGCTCTATCCATATATACTCCAGGTAACTGAGCTAACACCTCATCATTATATTGATGCCATATTACCTACACAAGATACATGAAACAGACATACTTTACCTTTTGTGAAATGTGCATTCGTTATATTCATAACATGTGCAATATATACGACCAATACCTGGGCGGATCGTTGATAGTCTAACTCAGCTCTATACATCATCAGAACACTGTGAGGATTCACAGTTTTGTTCTTCTTCGCAGTCCACCTAACATAAAAAAGATAAAAAATAAATCATTTAAAATGCCAATAGAAGATCATCAAATAACTTAAATAGTTAAAACATACCGAACTCCTAACGAAGAAAAACCATCTAGTGGAGTGCTCTCAATGTTTAGACATCCAACATACAATCTCTCCCACGACCATAGCTGTTTGACACATACACACCCAACATGAATCAAATGTTATACTTGTTGTTGTTGTAAATATAGTAGTGAAAGATTATTGATGGTTTACTTAGATGAGGGTGACGTATCACTGGTGGGATATCTACTTCTGCTCTAATAGAGGGTAATGCATGCTGACAAACAAATGCCGCAGTACATTGTCTATGACTAGTGTCTAGTTGAGCATTTGTACAAGTGTGTTCGCCACCATACATCTTCACCTTAAAATCATTAAACCCCTTCCTCAATGATGCATGTACTCTCCATGGGCAGTCAAGGTATTGACATCTTTCTGTGTACTGTGTCAGACTTGTACGCAACACTTTATAGCGAACATCATGTGCTATTGAAAACTCCCTTAATGCGTGTACAAATTCATATTTATTAGGGAATATTTGCCACACATATATTGCTTCCTCATGATATGTCTCCTCATGCAAACCCCCATTAATTTGTTAGTTGCGCCCATGGCGGCTCCTCTTCATATGGCAACTCCTCCTCAAACTCATCCAAGTTATCCATAGCAATTGCAGTGTCCACCATTTCACCTCCCTCATTATGAACCATCTCTTGCACACTATCCTCTCCTCGTATGTCTTCAACATCAATAGCCGGAGAACTAGGCACATGCTCATCATTGACCCCATCGTCATTCTCCCCTTCGTCTTCCTCATCATTCACATCTCTTGCCGACCACTTGAACCAATATATAAGTGTAGGGGTTATGAAATGATGTTTGTGTGCCAAACCATTCACCACCTTGTCCCATGCCAAGATTTCTCACAATCTTTGGCCCCTTCCCATTTTATTTACCACTTGCATCTCTAGTTCATCGTAAGTACTTGGTTTATTAATAAATAATCCTACGATTTCACTACCTTCATATTCAGCTCTATTAATTCTGCCACCATACATTAGCACAAACGGAACCATTTCTCCTGCAATCTCTTCTCACAAAACCTTTAACAAATACTATCAAATATTACACAAATATGACATAATTAATTTCATACAATGTAAATGCTACATCAATACGTATTTTACCTGAAGAGAGGCGAGCGACGGGGCAAGGAGATAGCCAGAGAAGGTGCTGGCCGAGGCGAGGTGAGGTGAGGTGGTAACGAGGACGTGGTAAGCCGAGGCGGTGGCCGGGGTGAGGACGGGGAGGCGGAGCTGGCCGAGGCAAGTGGCGAGGACATCGCCAGAGAGCCGAGGCAAGGCTAGCCGAGACGGTGGCCGGGGCGACGATGGGGAGGCGGAGCTGGCCGAGACGATGGCGACAACATCTCCGGAGAGTCAAGACGGTGGCCGGGGTAACATCGGGGAGGCAGAGCTGACCGAAACGGTGGCGAGGACGTCGCCGGAGGCCTGGGGTGACTGCAGGGAGGCAATGGCGAGGATGCTGCCAGAGAGGCGAGGCGAAGAACCAGAGAAGATAAGGGAACTAGGGATCGGTGCGGCCGAGCCCAAGCCCGAGCCCGATCCGGAATATATGTCAATTATAAAGAAAGGTGTCGGTTCAACCGACGCCTTTCAGGCAGTTTAAAAAAAAACGGGCTGAAAGGCGTCGATTCTTTTGGGTCGTTTTTTTTCAAAAAAAAAAGCCAAGCCACGCTGGTCAGATTCCCTGTTCGGGAAATATTTCTACAGTGATCCCGAACAGTAATTTTTTTTTATGATTTAATTAATAAATTCTCCTTAGTGTCTTCGCTTGCAAAGTATGCCTTGAATAGTTTATGAATTTCGCTTTACTGGTAAGCTCTTTCTTAAAAATACTTTTTGGTACTTCTAAACAGATATTTAAAAGTTTCTCGGTTAGATATTTAGAAAATTTGGGCTCTTTATATTGTCCCCCTCGTTTATCGCAAAATAAAAACTGAAAATATCACTGATTATAATTCCCCTCTCAAATACTCCCTTGGTTCACAAAAGTAGCTACCATGTAAAAAAATCTATCTGCGAGGATAGGCACAGTTATTAAAAGAGTCTAGTAATCGATCTAAAAGACTAAAATCGTCAGAGCAAAGGTCTAGTTGTAATACTATTCAGGTCCAGTGGCTATCCCTTCAACCCAGCCAACCTCAAGTGAATTGATTAATTGCCACTGGTCTTGACTAGAATTAACCGTACCTTTTCACAGCAAGGTTCATTTTGAATTTTAAGAGACTAAGAGTGTAGCCCGTAGATGTCAAAGTGTAACCGGAGCGGCGACAACGACGGGCGACCTCCCCTGATTCTGGCCCGACCTCCACCTCTGCCACCCCCACTGCCTCCACCCTCGCCACCCCCTGGCCTCCCCATTCTACCTGTATTCCTCTACCATCTCTCGCTTCACCTCCCTCCCCCCCCCCCCCCCCCCGATGACTTGCCCTTCCGCCAGCCTTGTACCTCAGGGCTCCTTTTGACCACTTTCCCAGCCCTTGCCGCCTCCGTCATAACCTTGCCCTACCCTCCACCACCCCTGACCCCCACCTACTCTCGTCCTGGTCTTTCTATCACCCCCACAACCTTGTCTTAGCCGCCCCCCCTTGCCACTGCCCTTGTCCCCGCCATCTGTTCGATATAATGCCAAGGTGAGTCTGCGGGTGAAAACCCACTCTCCCTCTCCCTGACATGGTGAGCAAGCCCAGGGCCTCTCCCATCCGCCCCCCTGGCCTCTCCCCTCCCCCGCAACCACCTCACAACTCCCCATCCGAACCCTTGAGTCCTGCCGCAATTTCATCTTCTTCCCGAGCCGTGCCTGAATCTCTCTCATGGGCAAGCCTTTTCAGAGGTGCCTCTGAGGCATCCAACACACTCACTTTCCACCCGGAGCTGAAAGGCTTGACCTCTATCATAATTCCACAAGAATTTGTTGATAGAGAAGCACTACAATGGACAAATACCCTTGTTGAATATGCTATGAGGAAGCGTCTGTCCTTTGTGTGGTTCAAGGAGTACGTATCCAAGATCTGGAAGCCGACTGGGTCTTTCGACATGCAGTCCCTGGCGGGTGGGTTCTTTATGTTCAAATTCACTTCCTCGGAGGACTGTGAGCGAATCCTGAATTCTATGTGGACCGTGGGTGGAAGGCCTCTGATTTTGCATAAGTGGCATCCAGGTATGCGCCCGGTTCGTGATCTGGTTAAATCGGCCCCAATCTGGGTGTGCTTTCCTGATCTCCCACGCCAGTACTTTACAAAGGAAAGCTTGAGCATGGTGACCAGTCTTGTGGGACATCCACTATTCTCTGACAGAGCTACAGCTGACGATCTCGACTAGAGTATGCCAAAACCTACATTAAAATCGATTCTGATTTCAAGTTTCCTTCCATAGTCCATGTTGCCACTGGTGGCGGGTCCTTCTTCCCACAACCCGTGGAGTATGAATAGAAGCCACGCATATGCTCCAAATGCAAGTGTTTTGATTACACTACCAACACATGTAGATCGAAAGAAGTTTGGGCCAAGACACTGCACTGCCCTGCACCGGATATTGAAGCCGGCAGAAACACCAAGGTTCTGACAGCTACAGAGGATGCTATGGCAAATGCACGCACCGCCAAGCCCGTCAAAGTGAGCCCTACCACCCATTTGGTCACAAATGAGGGGCTCCCAAGTACTAAAAATCAAAGGATAAACTTGGACCACATCCTAGATCCAAACTCGGATGAGGCTCGGGTGCAACTGAACCCAGGAATGGAGCCCTCAGAGACCCCCCTTGAGATCAACCACATGATAAACAATCAAACAGGAGACATGAGGTCAGTACTAAGGAACTCACCAACTTATATTGGGCATGTACCTTATATGGTCTTGGGAAAGCATGTACGGGTGCATGATGGCTCGCCTCTATACCTCTCCACCAAAGTGACAAAGTACGGGTACGGCAATAAAACGGCGAGGTAAGCGTACGGAACAAAATGGCAGAAAACGGAATATACGGGAAAATAACGTGAAAAAAATGGGAAAATAATTAAAATAAAAAATTAATATCACAGGTATAAGTATTAAATAATAACATATTGCAAAGTTGCGCATTTAAAAAAGGAGTTGCACTTTAAATAAAAAAATGTGTTTTACGTGTTTAAACGCGTTTATCGGGATAAAACGCGTTTAAAATGGGAAAAACACGTTTTCCCGTTTTAAACGTGGAGTTTTATGGCTAAGTGGCTGAAACGCGTTTTATACGCATTTTAAACGCGTTTCTGGTCACATAGCTGTCCACCACCCATCTAGCTACACTGGATGTGTTTGCGAACTGACGCCCAAAACAACTCGATCAACCCCTATTGTCTCATTTACCCACTAGGACTATAGCAGTGGAAGTCCTTGCGGGCGCTCTCACGCAGGCTCAACACTCACATGACTGGAGTTCCCCTGGAAAAAGGGGAGGGGGGGTAAAACCCCTGTCTAAGCTAGCACAGGAGTAGGCTTCACATTCTTCAAACCCTTTCTATCCAATACAGGATAGTGAAGAGTCGAATTTCGAAGCCTCGTCCTCTTTGTCGACTATAACAAGGAGAACCCAACCAGTCTGAGTTGTGGCTCAAAACAAAAGCACCAACCAATAAAAGTTGAAAAATAAAGTGGGGGTGTCAGCCCCTAAGCCCCTCTAAATGTCCATCTGCAGCTGGAATATTTGTGGTTTGGGCCACGGGAGTAAGAGGTCGGCTGTGCTAGACCTTGTTAAAGATGAAGATGTGTTCATGTTGGCGCTATGTGAAACCAAAATAAAGAGAATACATGTTAATAGAATCAGTAGAAAAGTTATTGCGGGATGGCAATTTTTGAATAATCTGAATTCCTACGAATCGGACAAGATCATGGTCCTATGGAATCCTAATGTTGCTACTGTTCATAAGGTGCATGAGACATCTCAGACACTTTACTATTTTGTCATGTGCTCCTCAGGTGATTCTTTTCACTTCAGAGCTGTTTTTGGTTCTAATGATGCTCCGGAGCGGAAGAAGTTGTGGACTACCCTTTGTAACTCCAACAACATAATAAACTGTATTTGGATAGTGATGAGTGACTTCAATGCTATTCGTCGTGAGTCGGAAAAAATGGGAAGAGGCATCACACCCTAGGCTGACCTTAGAGCTTTCAATGATTGTATCTTACATGCCGGATTACAAGAGATTCCCTCCTCACTATCCTTCACTTGGAGTAACAACCAATCGGGTAACATTAGCCACCCCACCTCTAGACTCCGCTTTCAATGATTGTATCTTATAGAGCATTCGCTAACCCTGATTGGTTCATTAGCCACCCCACCTCCAGACTCCGCTGTCCTCCTCCAGGCATATCAGATCATAACCCTATCGTTTTCAGAATGTGACAACCCCTTCCGAAAGGTCCAAAACCGTTTAAGTTCTTTGACATGTGGAAGCAAGATGCAAGCATGCGAGAGGTCATCTCCAAAGCTTGGGAGACGTCAATTCAAGGTCAGCCCCTGTTCATAATGTTTAAAAAATTGCAGGCGTGTAAAGAAGCTCTTAAAAGCTGGAATAGAGATCACTTCGGGGATGTCAATGCAAGATATAGAACAGCTGTTCTGGACCTCCAGCCCTTACAAACTGCATTGCAAAACCTGCCCTTCGATGACGATTTGAGGAGCGTCAATTTGGCACAACAAAAAGTATGTGAAGAGGATGGTATAAAAGAACAATTTTACCGTAAAAAATCAAGAGTAAAGTGGCTCAAAGAGGGAGACAGATGCTCCAAGTTCTTCCATGCTCCCGTCGCCTCTCACAGTGTTCGGAACACTATCCATGAGATTTTTTGATGATTTGGGTATGATCTATACATAAAATATGCATTTTATTATCTCATAAACTTATGTTTATGCTAGTGTTTGATTAGAATAACTACTACTTTAATATAGTTTTTGGTTTTTGTAGGAAACAAGAGGAATACACAGAAATGAAGAGAAAAGTTACTCGAATGGTTAAATTATCATACCTTCGTGTACAAATGTCGGATTGGACTGACTCAAGTCTCATGTAAAATTCAAGAAGTCAGCTTTCCAACGCCACCAATCATGCACAATTCGGAGTTTGGGACAGAAAGTTATAGCCATTTGAATTTTATGAACAGTAACTACGATCGATCGGTTATCAATGCGATCGATCGCCAGAGCTGTAAAAGCAGTGTATTAAAGGAAACGATCGATCGGACCTCAAAACGATCGATCGTATCTACTGGAATTTTTGATCCGCGCAAGACAGTAACGACGATCGATCGGTATCATGCGGCGTCGATCGGCAAAGCGATCGATCAGAGGAAAATAACGAAGGAAGTGCGATCGATCGGCCAGTGAACGATCGTCTATACGGAGCGATTTGGAATCACATATTATAAAGAGAACATATTATACGGAGCGATCGATCGGCCAGTGAACGATCCCTATTTCGACTCGGATTTGGAAGGGGACTTCATGGTTTCTCTTCACTCTTATAAATAGGCCTTATGAGAGAACTTATTGGGCACCACATATTCAACCCTTGGAGAATCTAGAGCATTATTGGAGGCCAGAGCAAAGGAGAGAAGAAGATGAAGAACATGAAGTACATAATGGTGATTTCTCTTCCAATGCGAGGCTAAACACCTTTCGAAGGCGTAGATGAAGCCCAATAATCTAGTTGTGTAGTTTCTTTTCTCTCATCTTATGCTTTTACTCTAGTTGGTGTATGGATTTTATTGTGTAATCACCATTAATTCAATAAAGATTTGTTCTTTATACTCGAGAGAGACAAGAGTGAATTCTTGTGAGTTTCAATCCGAAGAATACTTGCGTATCCGAGAGGAACGTGAGTAGACTGAGGTGTTATATATCAATAAAATTTCATTGGTTTATACTCAAGAGAGATAGATCACAATTCCATGTTTTAATTGTTTTATGTGTTACATCCAAGAGGAGAGCACTATATATTGAGTTGACAAGTGTATGTCCGAGAGGAATATGCTAGCCAATTGGAAATCTTTATTCAAAAGAGAGAGAGAGACGATACACTAGTTATTGTGGTGGATTCGAAGCCTTGGTCTTCTCCACATTGATTAAAACTCAGCTTAGTAGTTAAAGTTCATAGCTTTATTTAGATTAAACCAAAAACTGAAACTTTCTTCTCTTGAATTTGGTAAAAGATTAATCCGTCCCTGAGGTTCGACAACCCTTTAATACTCGCCGTAGTACAATTGCCTTGTGCACTTGCAAGGGTTTAATTTTAAACGATCAGGGTACTCGCTTGGAAACCCCCCAAGAAATAGGACCAAAGCAGAGTTGTTTTACAAGAAGTTGTTCACTCCTACCGCAGCAACCTCCCAGGTAATGCTCGCTTTCTCTCGAACCCTAAATTCGGAAGTGATGTAGGTGATGAGAAAATCAGAGGGACTGTATTTCAGGTGCCCAATGGAAAAATTCCAGGTTTGGATAGTTTTCAAAAAGAATTCTTTACACACTTTTGGGATATCATTGGCCCAGACTTCCTATTAGCAGTGCGAAACTTTTCAAGAGATGGTACATGCTCAAGGCTCTAAACCACACATTTCTAACCCTCATCCCTAAAAAGACAGATTCAAGGAACTTTGAGGAGTTTAGACAAATTACCCTCTGCAACTTCATCTACAAAACCATCTCAAAAATTATGGCAAACAGGTTGGCTTTAGTGCTTCATAATCTGATTAGCCTCAACCAGTCGGCTTTTGTAAAGGGGAGAATAATTGGTGAGAACATCTTGCTTGCCCATGAACTAGTCCATAATATGCATCGGCACGGGGGTAAGAATCAGTTCTGCATAAAAGTAGACTTGAGGAAAGTCTACGATAAGGTGAGATGGGATAACATTTTCCATGTTCTTAAGGCACTTGGTTTTGATGATAATGGATTCACTGGACCAGGCAGTGCATTTGCACCCCCACTTTCAGTGTCTTGATTAATAGTTCGAATTATGGGCATTTTTCCAGTGCAAGTGGCATTCGACAAGGATGTCCGCTTTCACCTCTCTTGTTCTTACTATGCATGGAAGGTCTGTCAGTTATGTTAAACTAGGCCTTCAACGAATGGCAATCTCAAGGCACCAAACATCGAGGGAGGTAATCCTATCTCGCATCTACTTTTTGTTGATGGCATTCTCTTGTTCTCTATGGAGGATGTGCAGTCGACAGAGTGCATTAGGGATATTCTTTCAGCTTTTGCAGATATGTCAGGCCTCCATGCGAACATTAACAAGACCTCCATCTTCTTCTCTGCAGGGTGCCAATACAAGCCAGCCATTCTCCAAATGCTCGGGTTCTAGGAAAGGTGTTTTCCGATCAAATATTTGGGTATGCCTCTATCCTCTAAGAGTATTTCCTATTTAGCCTGTAACCTCTCCTTGACAGGATCTTTGGCCATGTTAGTGGGTGAAAAACTCCACTCCTATCATATGCCGGGAGATTACAGTTGATTAAATCGGTTATTGGTGGACTGAACATCTACTGGACATCATACTTTAAACTTCCCAAAAAAGTTTGTCACAAGGTGGAAGGCATCATAGCCATTTTTCTATGGAAAGGTACTACCCAATCCAATGGTTTTCATAATATATCTTGGTGAAAGTTTTATCGTCCTCTCAAAGAAGGAAGCCTTGGTGTTAGACGTATCTAAGACATCAACAATACAAATCTTGCTAAGCTCTTTTGGAGATGTGTTACCTGCAAAGAGTCTCTCTGGTGTTTATGAGTTCACAGGGTGTATCTTAGCAACAATTCCATCTGGATGGCTAGACCTTATAATTACTCTTATGCATGGAAATCTATTCTTTAATTGCAAACTTTCGTGCAGGAGAGATGTGTTTTCAACATTGGAAATGGTTGCACAATACGGATGTAGTTGGATCTATAGAGTGGCCTGCTCACTCTTGCCCGAAAATTTGGCAACATGACCGTTCTTGAGTTGGGCAGTGACACAAATGAATCAATTGCTGACTATCTTAATTCCGGTAAACTCCAAAATGAATAACTACTCTCAAGAAGAGGTGATCTTACCAAGGTGGAAATTCTAGAGAAGCTTCTGGTGCTTACTGAGTTGGAGGATTCTCATGGGTAGCTCAATCAATCTAGAAAGTTCACATTTAAGAGTGCCTGGGATGCAAACAGAGTGAAATCTGGCAATGTGCCACGGCATGACCTCATATGGTTCAAACATCGGGTGAACCGTTACTCCTTTTGCGCCCGGATGGCACTTAATGAAGGGCTACTCACACTAGATAATTTGAAAAGAAGAGAGATCTCTTTAGTAAATAGATGTATTTTATATAGAAAAAGGGAAGAATCAATCAGGCATCTAATATTTGAATGCATATATGCTAAGGTGATCTGGTGTATATTCCAGCGTAAGTGCAACATTCACCATATAATTGGGAGGGGCTCTAAGGAATTAGATTGGTTGACTCAGTTTGTCAGAAACAACAAATACACAGGGTATATAATTCAAGCTGGTTTCAAAAGCTTTGTTAAATGATATGGGAGGAGAGAAACAGGCGAATTTTAGAAGATAAAAAGCTCGAGACATATGTATTGGGCGAAAACCTCATCCACAGAGCAAAGGAGATCCTTAACGCCTTCCAGTTTAAGGACATTTGCCTGACACACTGCCCTTTCTTGCACACTTTTTGGGATGAGTAGAACCCTTGAGCAAAGAGAAAGTTGGGACCTAGTTATTTGGTGTGGTCAGCCGCCTTCACTCCCTCATTTCGGCCCCTTGCAGTTTATGGCGATTGATCACCAAGCTTCAAATATAGCAAGAAAATGGAAGTGCGATCGATCGATCCCTCCCGATCGATCGTATCTACTAGGAAAATGGATTGTATGGATGCCCGATAGATCACCTACCTCCGATCGATCGTATCTACTGGAATGCAATATCAAGCTCAAACGTGATTAATCGCCTCATCCCTGATCGATCGTATCTACTGGAACTTACGGTCTCCTCGGGTGAACAATCGTCTTTACTTGCGATCGATCGCCGCGAGGATCACTCGATCGATCACCTGTTCGCCGATCGATTGATATCGCGATCGATTGGCCTTCTAGCAGCGATCGATTGGCCTCCTATGTTGTGTGTTTTATTTTTAAGGGAGTTGTTCATGCCCTCTTGAGTTGAGGAGTTGTTGTAATCTTTTATCCTTTGTACCCTCCCTCGTTCCTTTTAATATAATTTTTCAATTATAAAAAAAAATAGTGTAGCCCGTGGAAAATCATGGGCAAGTCCATTATAGAAAAGAAGGATGTATGATGCATGGAATCCGAAATAACATATTGGTAATGTAGTACACAAATCTTAAACGTTCATTTATAGCTATGAACAACACTATTTCTTTGAAGACGGGGTGGAAATAATACCATAAATTATTGTATTTAAAATTATCAAGCAACGGAGCGGACCCTCCATTGGGATACAACAATTATTTTTCAGTTGGTGCTTCAACCGAATCATTTGAATGTTCGGAGGGCTTCCAATTTCTTTTCTTATTACTTTCTTTTTTTCTGCATTTTCTTTCTTTATTTATTTTCAAAACAATTCACCACATAGAGCTTAGGAGACACACACATTTAACATGGGAAATGATATTTATACAGCAGATTCCTACACATTTTCCATACACAGCTGATGTGTATGGAAATGAATGGGTCAGCTGATATGACCCCATATCAGTTTACCCACTCATGTCCATACACATCAGCTGTGTATGGAAATGTGTAGGAATTTGCTGTAGGGTTATCACTGCCCTTTAACATAAAGAAGCAAGTACGTACATAATCAACCACAATAGAGAATTACAATACAACGAAGAAACACATAGCACACACATTTGTGATCGATCTTTTTATGCTTGCGATGGAATTGATCAAACTTAAACCATTGTTTTGACAGTGGCACAAAAGAACTGCGTTTAATTTAAGTAACGACTCCATTAACCTAGATATCTAAATCGTTGTGATGCAGTTAGTAGCTCAAAATTTTATTTTACTTCACAGAAATAATGATTACCTTCATATGCAAATCGATTTTTAAAGACAATCATTGCCATAACCATCTCAAATGTAGAACATTTTTGTTCACATGCTATTGGCTATCATAATACTAGCCCTAGTGCATTTACATCAATATCCTACATTAGTTGCATAAAAAAATATATCATACATCAGTAATTATGTATATTGTAAAAGATTTGGCTGTCTTCAAATACTTGTGCTTCATGCCTCAACTGGCAGTATGGGTTCGGTCACTGAGCTGGCCCTTCCAGGCGAAGATAATCGTACATAAGACCCGAGAACCTAGCATCACCTCTACTTTGAGTCAAGAAGACAGTGTTCTCTCCTTGCGCGAGCATGTAACCATCTATGTTAAAACTAAACAACCAATATAAACCATGAATTCCATGCCTTGCAATGGCATTATCTTGCCCAATCACTCATGTACTGAAGTGAGGGTGCCCTTGGCCGTCGTTGATCCGAACCTTAGACAAAGTCAACAATCCAACTTATCAAAGTATATATCAATTAAAACAAAATTAAAAGAATATCGTTTTTGAATGATCATGTTACTATCTCTTACTTGTAGATTAGCGTATGTAGCAGATGCAATAGCAATTCGCAGTATAGAATTGTCGCATACAAATAGTAAGAAGAATCAACATTTTCATTAGAATCCTTAAATGCACTCCATCCATGTTATCCCATGTGGCTAAATGAATATTAGTCATTTTCGCAGGCATTTACCAATAAGCCCAAAATATTTGTCAAAGGAACCAAGGATCAAACAACACACTACAATTTTAATTTGTAATATAGTTTTCCTCAATTCAATTAACACGTAGACATAACAGAATTTAATGTGGCCCGGTGCTTTTTTGATAAATGTTTTGTTTATATTGATTACTTTACATTTTATGAGGTAAGTTATCCTCTCTCCAAAAAATTAAGACTCCCTCGATCCCATATTAATTATCCACATTTTTATCACTTGTTATCCACATTTTGTAAAATTGTGATATTTATGAAAACTAAATTACTAACCTTATGACCCATCCACTACGTACTATGGGAAAGAAAAAAAATGGGTTTGTAAATATGGGCAAATTTTTTAGTTTGTGTACTTAATATGAGACGGAAGGAGTACATGCTTTCCTTTATAAAAAAAGTTACAAATTTTTTAAGATCAACTAACATTTGGTTCTTGCTTCAAAAAAAAATAAGAAAATTACAGCGAGAGAAATGGGGTAGGCATGAGAAGTGAGGCTCTGCTTCATTGGGCCACCAGTCCGGAACTCATTACTGGGTGTGATTTGCCAAAACCCAGTTGGAGGATTTGTGGACATCCAACCATGCACTTTGCTGTCCTTGTTGTCAATTGAGTACCGGTACTTGTCATCCACCTATGCACACACATACATTATCTTACTAATTCTGTAAGAAAACCAAATTTCTCAAAAGTTCGAGCTATTAGAAAATGAAAATCTTATTCATTTAACTCATATTCCAAAGCCTCTATTAAGCCTGGCACATGCAACATAATTGTGGTATAAATGCTCCAACGAGATCAAAACCCATAACTTCCCACAACTTGAAGAAGATAACCAAGTTCCCAAAAAGCTAAGGGGGTATTAGAATGTAAAGTAAATAAATTAGATTTTTGTTTCCTAACAGCTAGAGCAACTAGTGGTCCTTCTAAAGCCCGGAAACATAATAATCAATTAGAAATAGAAGTCAATTAATTACCTCTCCTTTAAGGTCAGGGTTGGTTGGATCGAGAAGTAAAACAGCTTCAGGATAATCTAGTGCTTCACCTCGTGGTGGTGTGCGGTCCTGTATCACAGGCATCACTCGTTGTCTTGTATCAGTCACGGCCATGTGCTTGAAGCTGTCATTCTTATGTTGTTAGATTGAGAGAAAAGTGATGCTATGGTTGGAACTTGGAAAGTATGGCAAAGGAACACCTAATCCTGGTTCTCATTGATCGAGGAATATCTTCTAGATTTACATAAATAATTGGAAATATACGATTCGAGGCTTTAAAGGATATAGTTGTTGGAAGAACTTTATTCTACACAGTGCAAAAATAAAAACACTTTATTGCCAAAAAAGAAATTATTCAGTGCTGCACGAGCAACACATCCTCACGCACAGGTGTTGCTCCCACTAGTAGCCATCCACCCCATGCTTAAATCTTACATTGCAATAATGTATAAAACCTGTGGAAAGACATGTCTGAAATTGTTAATAAACTTTTGGTATTGTTGCATAAGTGGTGGATTGCTATTGTGCCAGACCAAAATAACTGCACCATGACATGTTGCTCCTGGAGCACTGAATGATTGTAATAACAACGACAATAGAGATAATTCATTACGGCGAAGTATAAGGTCAATCACCCAATGTAAAGGAAAGAATGATTCTTACATGTCCTCACGAAGCTTGAAAGCAAATTTAATCCTGGTCTCCACAAGGGGGAAACCGGGCCAGTTTTCTTGGTGCTCGAAGATGGCGTATGTATAGAATCCCGGTGAGTTACGGAACACCACAAACCTGCATACAATTATTTCAGATGTAACTACTAATTAAGCAATTAATCCAATGTTATCTTAGTTATCAAAGCCATTTCACTCAAGTTAAAAAAGAAACCTTCTATCTATGTTCAAAGGAAAAGAAGTGCCTTCAAGGTCAGAATCCCAGCATGTGGCAAAGGAGAGCTCTAGACGTTCATTCTCTTGGGTAAGTACCCTAAAGCTTTTTCCTTGTATCCTGTGAAATAACATAAAAATAAAAGTTAGAAAAGGTAGTTGATTTACAATGGAATCTGAAATAAGTTGAAGAAAACTATATATTGATATAAAAAAAGAGTAATAATGTGAGAAAAATACTAAAAGAAAGCTTACACTTCGAATGGTTTATTTGTTTTAGTACATGCTCCAGCCTCACGCCAAACCAAATCCCAGTACCTATAGGTACAATTATGTTAAAACAAAAGTGCTAGCACCAATTTAAGTTCTTTTTTTTTGTTGATAAATTTAAATTCACTTTAAATGTGAATAAAATCGGATCCATATAAATTATATTATATAATAAACATTACTCCCTCCATCTGGAATTCTTATCACCATAAGAATTTTCAGACTCAACCAAAATTAGTTCATTTGAAAACCTTATGGTGATAATAACTCCAGACGAAGAGAGTATAAATGAACTTTTGTGTTGGAAAACCATGTGGGGTAGCTTAGGTACTCCCTCCTTCCAAAATTATTGTCAACATAAGTTTTCCAAATGAACTAGTTTGGGAGATATTATGTTAATACTTACTCAGGACATAGGGAGTATAATTTAAGACCAAAATAGTCCAACCAGTATTCTAATATGATTCCATATGAAAGAGAGCAATGCTATGACCACTCGTAAGCTAAGTGACAAAGTACGGGTACGGCAATAAAACGGCGAGGTAAGCGTACGGAATAAAACGGCAGAAAACAGAATATACGGAAAAATAACGTGAAAAAAACGGAAAAATAATAAAAATAAAAAATTAATATAATAGGTATAAATGTTAAATAATAATATATTGCAAAGTTGCACATTTAAAAAAAGAGTTGCACTTTAAATAAAAAACATGTTTTACGTGTTTAAACGCGTTTATCGGGATAAAACGCGTTTATTTCGGGAAAAATACGTTTTCCCATTTTAAACGGGGAGTTTTACGGCTGAGTGGCTGAAACGCGTAAAACGTGTTTTATACGCGTTTTAAACGCGTTTCTGGTCACAGAGCTCGTAAGGACTCAGACATGGTGCTCTAAGAGGCCCATCTAGTCGAGTCTTAATAACTTTAAGTCCCCGCTACAATAAAAATTGCTTTCCTCTTATAGATTAACAAAACAATAAATAATATGCTGTTTATGGCAGTTGAGTTGTGCACCCCCGATTGTATTCTCTATATCGGTCTTCTAAGAGGTTGTCAATTCCATTGTAGCTAATTCCACTGATATAGCCTTCGGGATTGGACAAGGTGAGTTTCAAAATGCCGTTATTAATTATTACCTGCAGTCACAATAAACATTCGATTTACAATCCTCGAGATAACATCTATTGCGATTAAGATAGAACATACACTAGTGTTATAAAATTGGGTCCAGGTATCATAGCCTTCAAGAAGTTGGTAATGTTCTTCCTGTTATTTGAAACATGGTACTCCCTCTGTCGAAAAACACCCGGCTGCATTTGAACATTTAGGGATTCTGATTTTAAATGACTTGATTGCCCTGCTAGCCAATAGATCATCATAAACATGTATGTGCAGGGTTACGTTGAGGCTTGAAATGTTGTGAGCCTTAAGGCCAGTGAATTTAACTAATTTTCAAATGTTGCCAGAATTTTGGGACCAAGCGAATAATAAGTTGGTAAACATGTTAAATAGCTATGGGAAAAAGGTTACGTGCTAACTCTCCTCGAGCCATCAGATTTTAATTGGATAGCTTTAAGGGTGGGTGATGATTTACACGCATCTGTCCCCTAATTTGATACCCACCATTAGATCAAAATCTGATGGCTCAAGGTAACTAAGCTCACACAGGTGCATGAGCCATGTTTAATAAAAAAAATAGAAGAAAAAAAAAAGAAAAATGAGTCCCCATGAACTTATAGCCCCCATGCACTCCAAGAATCTGTTATGTAGGCTGCATTAAGTGCTGTATAAGGGTCATTACCTATTGAATAACATGGTACATAGAATTAAAGAAACCACGTCAACATGGTACATAGGAGCCTTGCAAAAACACGATACATAGAATAAAAAACCACGACAGCACAATACATAGGAGCGAGCCTTGCAAAAACAAAAAGTGGATAAATGCAGAAAAGAAGCCAAATAATGGAGGGAGAGGTGATTGCATTTTGGAAAACGATATTTGTACAGCAGATTCCTACACATTTTCCCTAAACAGCCACATCAGTTCACTCACTCATTTCCCTACACATCAGCTATGTATGAAAATGTGTAGAAATCTGTTGTAGGGTTATCACTGCCCATTTTGATCTTGTATGTGTAGTTTCACTGCTCCTTGACATAAAATTGTGGGCATAAGATAGAGGAATGTGAGGATAGCCCTCATTCTCCTACTCCTGATTGCACTTGGCATCCTTTGCTTCTGCAAAATAATGAGTAATGATTCAAGACTATGTGTAAGAAAAAAATACTAGTATGCAATCAAACTACTTATAGTGGTTGTTAGCTGATATACAGTAATAAGTATTGCATATAGTAGTGTTTTAGATGCAAACACACTCCTTATTTTGGCAGTAGTCGTCATATGTACAAATTTGATGGTGATTAATATTAAACAATAATTGACTATTTAAGTTAATTGCTTTTAGACATAAAATAGAAATGTGGTAATCATATTTAAGCTTCATTGGCGACTAAGGGGCTTTTATCGCATGATCATGTATGTGCATATCCGTTAGCAAGTTGTACATTACTTTTTGGAAAGTTTCAAAAATTGGCAAATGTCATACCAAAGTTGTTATGCGGGGTAGAAGTACTAAATCAGTTAGAAAGATTAGGCAGAATGTTATGAACAGGGACCAGACTAAGATAATCACAGCTTATGTCCACCTGAATAACTAACAATGATAATGTATATTCAACATATAGCCACAAAAATCTAATAGGCTAGTCATTACAAAACATGGTCGTGGAAAGTGCATGAAAATTGATGAAAATTTATTGCTAAAGTAATTAATCAAATTACATAAAATTTGAAACATAAACACAATCAAAGTGGAGAAAGCACAAGAATCAAAGTGGAGAAAGCACAAGCATGCATTCTCTTCTAGCGGAGCCGAAGAATAAGAGTAAACGGCCGACAAATATGTATAGCAGGTAGGTAAGACATGGAGCGAAACTATACATGGGAACTTTAATGTCCTATCAATAGTCCTGCTTATGGGCTTTTTACATATTACCTGGCGCCGGGTTTGGTTTTATCATATCACCTGGAAAAAGCTATTTCCTTTCATATGACCTGGAACCTACCCAAAATACCCTTGCCTTCTATATACGGCAGCAGGGGTTTTTGCATTTTTTTGAGAAGGTGTTCCGGAGAAGAAGGAAAAGGCGGTCCGGAGAAGAAGGTGTTCCGGAGAAGTTCCGTGCAGTAGCTCCGGCCATAACGTCGCCGGCGCCGGCGCCGTCTAAACCAAGAAAAGTTATATTGCTGCCAAAACACGAAAAAAGAGCGGGAAAGCAGTTGATACGCTAACACAACAGTGAAAGAGTCATCGCCCATTCAAAAACGGTACATCAACTTGAAATTCAACGTTTGATATAATGTAAATTTGATCGAGAGATGTAAGTTGAAAATTTGCACAGTGTTCCACTTTTTCCTACTGTCGTATATTCCCTAATGCGACAATAACTATAGTCGTGTATTTTACAATACGACTATTACACGACTATTTTCAATCAAGGTTTGTTAATTAATTTCGTTATTGTAATACCAGGTAAGGATGGATTTCATACCTTTGTGCTTACACTACGATGGAATATTCACAAATTCTGATGGGTATGTGGGTGGGAAACTGAAGCTCATGTCTATAGATACACAAGTAAAGTACATGGGACTGTTGCAACAAGTGGAAGAAAGATTACCGCTGAAGTCTCCATCCGGTACATTGTCTTTGTCATATCTTGTTCGTTGTGGAACCCGATACGTCCTTGAAGACGATGAAGACGTGAAGACAATATTCATTCTTCACAACAAGAGGCGATGCACAGATGGACCACTCGATCTATACGTGGAGTGGACTTCTGCTGGAAATAACAACACAGAGAATTCCATTGCCAATAAGCAAATGGTTTCCACTGTGGATAAGGACGGCGAGAATTCAATGCCTCCAAATGGGAGGCCGGCCAGTAAGACACCACAGGAGAGGCCGTGCAGGCTGGGGAATAAGTCACCTGCACCAGCCTTTGAAGGAGGAAAAGATGAAAATTTTTCTATTGAAACCGTGAGGTAAGGGGTGAAATTAACGAGTGGACATATATTAAAGTCGTGTTGCATACGAGACGACTGGAATTAAAGTCGTGTTGCATACGAGACGACTGGAATTGAAGTCGTATTGTATACAATACGACTGGAATTAAAGTCGTGTTGCATACAAGACGACTGGAATTGAAGTCGTATTATATACAATACGACTGGAATTGAAGTCGTGTTGTCGACAATACGACTAAATAATCAAGTCGTTTAGACGTTTTTGTACAATATGCATGCCATTCTTACCATGTTGTTATCGCAGATTGGGAGATGGTAATAAAAATACAAAGGATGAATTTCCGAATAAAGTCGATAACCAGTGTCAGATGAATGGGATCAATGGTGAAGATGAAGATGAGGATGAAGCCGAGGATGAAGAGAAAGATGAAAATGAAGACGAAGAAGAAGATCCAGATGAAGAAGAATTATTTGAAGATGAACAAATACCGTGGTCTGCAGATGACTGGGACGAGCCTCTCACACTACCAGTTTTTCCCGGGCCGCATCCGACGGGAGGAGACCAGTCTGTGTCAGGAATAGAACTCCAACAAGCAGCGAGAGCATCCACTTCTAAAGGAAAATCTGTCACGTCGGGGGCACAAGACTTGGACGACAATGAGTACAACAATATTGATGGTGAAGGTGGTTGGGATTGGGGTACCTCTTCACCGCAGGCCAGTCCTGCAAAAAAATATGAGGAGGAGACGATGTTGAGCGGCAGTTTGCAAGGAGACGACTATGAGGCACAACTTGCCTTAGGGGCTGGATTCGAAAGTATAAAACAGTTCAAAATGGTTCTTACTGATTTGGCAATCAAAATGAAATTCATGTTCAAAGTGGCGGACGAGAACAAGGACACCTTTGCTGCAAAGTGCAAGATTACAAGGTGCAAGTGGTACATACGGGCTTCGAATCTAGTTGACGGAGTCACCGTGACAAGGAGTGAAGGAAGGCATACATGCGACATTTTGATAAGTTCTAAAGATCATCCATTGGCCTCACACTTATGGATTGCACGGAAGTGTCATGGCCTCCACAAGGATTCAAACTCCATAAAAACGGTTAATATCCAACAGTACATTGAGAAACATTGGGGCGTCAAAGTGAACTATCAAAGGGCATGGAGGGCGAAAGAGGAATTGATACGATTGATCGATGGCAACCCGGAAGACACATATCGTATTTTGCCCCATTATGCAAAGGAATTAGAGCAGTGTAATTCAGGTACATATGTGGTGATTGAAAGATGTTGTGATATTCCGGAAATTGAAAATGAGGAAGCCGGATACGAGTTCAGACGTGCCTTTTGGATCTTCGGCCCGGTCGCAAGAGCATTCCGAAGATCACTTAGGCCGCTGCTCACAGTTGATGGAACATTCCTGAAAGGAAAGTACCCCGGAGTGTTATTGGTTGCAACAACAGTCGACGGGAACCAACAATTAATGTGCGTTGCATTTGCAGTTGTTGAGAAAGAGACTATAAATTCGTGGTACGTATGCTAAAAAGATTGTATGAGTAGTCGTGTATTCGAGCAACACGACTACTAATACAGTCGTCTTGTTTCGTATACGACTGTGTACCCCCATCTCTTCTTGAATCTGCTTTCACTCTGATTGCTGCCTTGCAGGAAGTGGTTTCTTAGCCTACTCAAAGCCACCCTCTTTACGGACCCCCCGGCATCTCTGGATACAATTGTCTCGGATAGACAGAAGGGACTTCTGAGAGCGGTTGCTGATGTATTTCCTTAGGCTCACCACGGGTTTTGCCTAAGGCATATGGCTGCCAATATGCTTAATCAATGGAAGGATAAATACTTGAAAGACCTTCTATTCCGAGCTGCAAAATGCTTCCGGAGAACAGAATTTGATGAAATCATGCAAAAGATGAAGGACCACAATGAGGAGGCATGGAAATATGTTGAGAAGATCAATAAAAAAAATTGGGCTAACGTGGAATATCCTGGTAAAAGATATGGGATGCTCACATCAAGCATATCAGAAAGTGCAAATAATATGCTATTGAAGGCTAGATTTTGGCCAATAACTCGGTTGATCGAGCAAACTCGTGCGACCACGACCTCCCATTTCGAGAGACGCCGCATGGAAGCAGAACGGCTAACGACACCATTAACCAAGTATGCACACAATCATATTAACGAAATGAGGAATAAGAGTGCTGGAACAGTCAGAGTGCAACGCTATCGTTATGGCAGTTTGAAGTCACATCTTTATACCATGTGGTAAGAATTCATTCCGCAATGGTTTCTGATAATTCAATTCCGGAATAGTCGTATCGTAAAATAGACGACTAATTATATAGTCGTGTTGTCGCCTACACGACTAATGATATAGTCGTATTAGTCACAATACGACTATTGATATAGTCGTCTTAGCGATAATACGACTATTAAATTAAGAAAACTATTTCACAACAAGACTATTCATGTTGTTGTCATATCTTTCCCTCAGGATGTTGTTGACCTAACGAAGAGAACCTGCACATGTGGGTTCTTCCAGAGCATGGGACTTCCTTGCAAGCACGCCATTGCATGTATCGATGAGAGGAGTTTCGACCCGGTGGAATATTGTGAAAAGTGGTACCATGCATGTCTGTACCGCACAACGTATGAAGAAGTACTTTTCCCTACTTTAGACAGGAGTCAGTGGGGGGATTACGGGGTTTTATTCAAATGCGAACCGCCCATGCTCGATGCTCCAAAGAGGGGTAGGAGACAGACAAAGAGAATCGAGTCACAGCCTGACCCGCCAGAGAGGTTGAGGGTGAGATGTGGCAACTGTCGACAAGTTGGTCACAACCGTAAAAGGTGTACTAACCCAACGGTTGCGAAAGAAGCAAGGAAGCGCAGATATCGAAGACTCCCGCAACAAGGCAACCTGGGAACGGATGATTCAGCGCCGAGACGACCCTCTGGCTTACCTAAGGCCCCACCCTTCTTCACTTAGGTCGATCACAATTTCATGTATAACAAATATTACTCTACCTTAATGTATGCATGTAGTCGAATATTTCTTTGAATGCAAGTGTCATTTTGCATAAGTGTCGTCTTGTATAAGCTCCCTCCCGTCGTTGAAAGACGCCCATCATTCCTCACGTACATGACAGAAAAATAAATTATACTCCGTCATGGTCATGGTCTGACAGAAAGTCGTATATGATACAACACGACTATATAGAAAGTCGTATATGATACAACACGACTATATAGAAAGTCGTATATGATACAACACGACTATATAGAAAGTCGTATATGATACAACACGACTATATAGATAGTCGTATATGATACAATACGATAATATAGATAGTCGGATATGAGACAACACGACTATATCAGATGTCGTCTTTCAAGAGTCGAAACCTGTCGTCTTTCCAATACTCTGTCGACATGGAAGAAATGAATTTGAATTTATTGAAAGCATACTGTATGTACATGGAAGAAGATGCAGAAAACCACAAAAAAGTTTCGTCTGTAATAGATTACATGTACAAAAAAATATCGAAAAATAATACTAGTCTTCATCCGACATCCTCAAAAACCCCGCAATTGTGACAGCCTGATTTTGCTTTCGGATTGGATCGTCGTCAAACTCGCTGTCGATAACCCCGCGAATCATACTCGCAGCAATTATTGGGCGCCACTTTCGTGTAATTGATGACTGATCAAACTCAGGTGGATTGACATTGGAGGCCAAGTGCGCCACGTACATCATGATGAAGATGCCATAGTCTTTTGAGTTCTCTTGGCAGGGCGCTTTGGCGATCTGAGTCATCTTCCAGTCGATGCAACGGATGAGTCCCAGTGTGTGTGCCATGACAATGTTCATAAAGTTAGTGAATTTCTCAGCTGCGACCCTGTGATGTGGATACAACTGGGGTTTGCCGGATAGGGGGTTGTAGAAACGCCATACACCAACTGGGAAGTGTACATAGACGAGGCAGAAATGCGAACCAGTGCGGATTGGGAAAAAGGCATAGAACATGTTCCTGTTCAATCCCTTGAGCATCCTCCCAAGTTTTTTTATCAATTTTGTATTATTGCCCCCTTCTATGTATTCCTGCAAAATCGCAATAGAATTCCGAAAATCACGAACTGGAAACGTGAAATTAGCGCTGGTGATGCAGGAAAAACTTATGTTGTCGAATATTTCTTTGAATGCGTGACATCCAAAATAACTGAACGGATACTTCAGCCGTTCTCTGTCATTACGCTCCCGTAATAGACCAAAAAATTCATCTATCACCTGTATAAACCAACAACATAATCAGAAGTTCGCAATATTCAAATGATAATGGACTTTAGGTATAGTCGTGTTAACGACATACACGATTATATCAGATAGTCGAGTACTTTATATACGACTTTATGAATAGTCGAGTATGTTATATACGACTTAAGGTTCAGGCGGTCGAGTATGTATACTTACATTGGTGTTAATTTCTGTTGTTTGCAGAAGGGATACGTAGTCATCATCACATAGTGTTGGGATAGGATAAGCCTTCCTTGGATTGGCTATCCATCCTGATATTTCCATTCTATCCCGCTCTAACAACACCCCCATGTCGAAGCATAACTCCAAATTACCATAGTTTTCTGGGAGATCAACTTTATGCTTAGCCTTTTCTGGGGTTTGCAGGACATCAACGTCAACAGCCTGGGATAACGTTAAGCCAGTTGCCTCCTTCACCTCCTCCTCCTTCACCTCCTCCCTTGCCTCATCCTCCTCCTTCTTCTCCTCCTCCTCCTTTGCCAATGAAACCTCGTCCTTCTTCTCCGCCTCCTCCTTTGCCCATTCATCATCCTTGGCCGTTTGGATATCCGACTGCTGTAGGGAAGAGATCACCTCATCGATGATAGAGGTTGTTCATTGGTCGGATAAGGTATCTTCAGAGTCGGCGTTCGGATCTTCTGCCAAATTCTTCCTCGCCCTCTCCTCCGCCATTCTCCGTATATGGTCTTCTTCCCTAAGCCTCTGCGATTCACTCGAATTGACAGTCCTCATTCTCCTCCTTACCACTACACCAGGGGGGAATCTGTCCCGGCCGTACGTCATCCGGGACTCCTCTTCTGCACGCTCCATGTGTTCCTCAAGTTCTGGTTGGAGCTTCTTCAAAAACATCTTCGCGGCGGCTCTCTTTGTAGCCCGTCGACTCTTATCTTCCGCATCCGCCTGCTTTATGGGAGCTGAAATGACATTTTCAAAATTCGTATTAGTAACAGCAAGAAATATAATATAGTTGTGTAGAGTTCAACACAAAAGAAGGAATAGTCGTGTACAATCCATCACAAAAAATTAGATAGTCGGGTTGAATGCAATACGAAAAATTAGCTAGTCGTGTTGAATGCAATACGAAAAATTAGATAGTCGTGTTCAATGCAAGACGAAAAATACCTAGTCGGGTTGTATGCAACACGAAAGATTAAATAATCGTGTTCCAACTTACCTTTACCCCAGTGCAGAGTTCAACACAAAAGAAGGAATAGTCGTGTACAATCCATCACAAAAAATTAGATAGTCGGGTTGAATGCAATACGAAAAATTAGCTAGTCGTGTTGAATGCAAGACGAAAAAATACCTAGTCGGGTTGTATGCAACACGAAAGATTAAATAATCGTGTTCCAACTTACCTTTACCCCAGTGCAATGAATCGCTGGCTGACTTGTGCGCCAGCTCCTTTCTGCGCATGACCATCGGAGTTTGATTGACGTGGTCCTTGTCATCGGGCCGCTTCTTTGCCTCCTCGTTGTGATGGACTGATGATGACTTCATTATCCTCTCCTTCTTCTGTGATTCCTTCGTCTCCTTCTTCGTCTCCTTCTTCAGCTCTTCACTCTTCTCTTCAGCAGGATGGTCAAAGTTGTGACCCTCTAACATCGTTGACGCTGTGGCGGCAGATGCCTTGATACAGTGAAGAACCTCTCCCAGAGGTCCGACGGGCCTTCCCATCTCCTCATACGACGACAGGGCGATCTCAATTAGTGACTGTATGCCCTGGAGCGAACCCTCCAATCGGCCCAGGGCAGTAGACTGAGCAGCCGTCCTCGAGGAAGAGCAGGTAGGTTGTTTAGGATTCCTCTTTCTTTCCGGCCTCTCCGTCTTATGTCGTCGCGGTTGAGGGGCCACTGGGGGAGGCGAAGGAATGAGAGATGCCTCTTTGTCCATGGGGACGATGACATCGACGACGTCTTCCCATACGTCGAGATTATCGAATAGACCCTTCCAGTAGTCGGTCATACGGTGCTTCTTCTGTGCACCCATCTTCACATCTGTAATTAGGGCCCCACTTCCTGGCCACCTTTTCGCCCTCGGACTGGTAGGGCCGAACACAGAATGGAAGATTGTCGTGTGCTCAAAAAACCAAATCTGCATAGTAATCAGATGAAGACATTAGTAAAAGTCGGGGATACAGTCGTGTTGAATTCAAGTCGACTATATATCAAGTCGTATTGTATAATAGTCGACTATAAATAAAGTCGTGTTGCATAATAAACGACATTAATAAAAGACGTGTTGCATAATACACGACACTTAGAGCCTTTCGAAGACTGTACAAACATACAAATACTACATACCTGAAGGACATATGAGGCGCCATTTAGGTATCCACCTCCCAGCCCTTTACTTCTCCCACCCACTAGTCTGCGGGTGTGGGTTATACCAGAAACCAACATCGTATGAATAGCCTCAGCCCAATTGTATGAGCTCATTCTTGGGAGGTCTTCAATATAAGGGTAGAAAGAGGGATGCACCGCTCTCGTGCTATGTGGAAACAACACCGTGGAGATGAGGAGGCAGATGATCATCCTCGCCATGTCCTCCTCTGGCATCTTCATTTCGCCCTCGCTAAGCTTGTCAATGATTTCTTCAATATGTGGAATGTCCGGTTTCCTTACGCTGAAGTACTTTTTGAAGAATTCACATTCCGTTCGCCGTGGCACAAAGGGAAGGACCTCAACTCTTTCGCCCTTAGCGGGCAATCCAGTGATAAGAGCAACTTCTTGCTCTGTGAAATGTACCGTTCTCCCCTTGATATTGAAGACCTTCGCCTCCTCATCCCAATACCTAACCAAATGGTCGATCAGGTTCCGAGAAACAACTACGTCCTCACCTTCAAAAATGACAGAGAACCCAGCTTCTCTGATCAGTTGGCAACATCTTTGGTGACGCCGTAAGATGGCCGCACACTTTTTCATCGCCCCCGGTTGACAATATGTCTTCACCGCCAGTCGCGGATTGCATGTTTTCTTGCCTGATGGGTCCATCGGAGCCTTCCTCTTCCTGCCCCTCTGTTTTCGCTCCCGAGGTGCAACGAAGAATTCCTGATCTTCCTCCTCTTCCGATGGTATTTCCTCCATATACTCATCTTCTTTTGTATCCATCTGCAATGACATAGGTAGAGTGGTCAGTAGAACAGTCGTGTTGGAAACACAGGCAATCATAATAGTCGTATTGCATCCTACACGACTAACGCTCAAGTCGTATTGCATCCTACACGACTAACGCTCAAGTCGTATTGTATACAATACGACTTTATGCTTCATCTTAAAAATTATAAATCTTAAATTCTTAGCTTCTGGAACTAAAATAAGTAAGGATTTATCTAACTTACCACGGTTTAGTGGTGTGTATGTGTGTATTTCCTCGTACGCCCTTTCACACGCTTCCTCGCCGCAAACCGAACCTCAGAATTCACACTCCGCCGGTTGCTCGAAGGCGCGGGGAGCCGCAGGGGAAACTCAAGGGACTTCTTCGTCCCCGAAATCCCAGGAGTTTTACGCGACAAATCGCCGCCCAAACCGCACTGTCCGTCAGTCGTGTCGTCGAAATCCAACAAGGGGCGCCGGAGAAATCGACGAGCAGGGGGGACGTTAATCGGATCTTCGAACACCTTGGGGGCAGCTGGAATTCGTCGAAGGACTCGCCGGTGGAGTCACCTCTGGAAATTGCCGGAGAAATCGCCGGAAACACTTTCTTTTCGTATACAACTCCAACACGCCCTCTTCGCACAGTCATAACACGATAAATATACAAGAGGGGCATTTTTGGTACTCCAAGTCCAGATTCCAGGTGATATGAGATAACACGGAAAAAACCAGGTCATATGGAAATAACAAACTTGGCGCCAGGTAATATGTAAAAAGCCCCTTGCTTATATTAGTTCATGTTCCTTCACTAATCAGGACCCCATCATTTACGTGACTTCATCCAACACAAAGATTGCTACAGCATACACTGCTTAATTGGAGCCGTCTGATATGTGTCCCTGGAATAAATTATCAAGCACACACTCTTTGACTGACTTAGGGCCCGTTTGTTTGACTTGAACCTAAATCTAAAAAGCCATCTAAAAATTCTGAAAAGTAATTGATCTGAAATTTTGATATCTGAAAAGCTATTGATCGGAATCCCGACCACTCTCCCACTTCGCGTGTACAAAAGCCAGACATCACCACCAGGGCTTCTCATTTTTTTCAGCCGTCACCACCCAGATCGGACCAGCTCAATCCCTCAACCAGTTCTGCACGCCACTACCTGGCCGGTGGTGTATTGCTCCGCCCGAATCGCCGACTTTCCTTCACGTTGGGTAGAACAAACCAGCCCCGTGCTCAGCCATGCCTCAGCGATAAGAAGAGGGCGACACCAATACTAGCCATAGTTGCAAAATCACCGCCGTTCATACTTTGCAGTGGCCAGCATAGGGCCCAACGACAACGGGACGTCACGAAGGGCCATGATTTTATACCCTGCTCATCCCACTGCCTGCGGACCCCTCCCACCGGCCTGAGTCCAAGGGAATGGGCCATGATTTTGGACCCTTTGCTCCAGTTGCACTTGCCTTTTTCTTTGGACGATTGGAAGTGGGCTGAAGTTGGAGATGAGGTATGGAGGGAGGGTGGTGGACGACGGCCGAGAACGAGGCAAGGGGCGGATGTCATACATGGAAAGCACGGGCCTTTCCGCCCTGCTTCAGCCACGGAACGGGTACTTCCCATAGATCGAGCAAGCAGGGCAAAGTGCATCAGAGCGAGTGCTTAATCGTTGGCGTGGGTGCGGATCCAGGCAAACCTCGGAGGAGGCCTGGCAAAGGCGGTGTCCACGATGGCAGTTGCGAGGGAAGGCGGGGAGTTAGCTACCGGGGAAGAGCTGCGGACGGAGAGGGAGTCGACGTCAACAGGGTCGACTGTGGGGATAGAGTAAGGAAGAGACGGGCCCTCGTACTCGACGGCGATGGAGTAATCAAGGTGGTCCTCGTCGGCGAGTGGGGCTCCCGACGGGCAATCCAATGATCCCATTGCTTTTCCTCGTCCCCTTGCAGCTCTCCCATGTAAAGCTTCTCGAAATTGGGATAAAGATTAGAGCTTTTTCAGTTCATTGATTTCATGGAGCGGAAAAGAGTAGAGAAAGTTGGGTCCCTATTAAAGAGAGCTGGGCTGAGCGCAGAAAGACGAAACATAATTCAGACACTCAAAGGGTTTTCAAAAAATAAAATTCCATCTGAATTTCTGGGCCTGTTTTTATGCACGGGCTGAATTCAGGATAGAATGAATTCAGGATAGAATTCAGACACCCAAACAAATGGGCTGAAAAGCCCAAAAAAGCTGGGCTTTTCAGCCACTTATTCAGTTCAGATCTGGATAAGAGTAAACAAATGGGCCCTTAGTCAAAACCTGAAGCAGCCTCCTTCACTCTCTTAAGCCTATAATAAGAACTAGCTTACTCCTTCAAAGCTTGAAGGTTTCAACAACTCACATATATAGAGTCTCCTTTATTAGGGCAAGTAGCATAAAAAAGGAAGGTAACAAACTCAGTTCCCTTCGCATGCATCAGAGACGGTCATGTAGTTCTTCGTTGATTCTACTACTTCAGTTTACTTCAAATAAAAAACAAGTGTATCTTTATTTGGTAAGGAAGTGTCTAAAAACTTTGTTTCCAGACACAAATTATGGCTTTCACCTTTACTGTTCCCCAACATGTTTATGTGTATTCCAGCCTAGAAAGTCATGGAGGTTTCACTTATGCGTTGAGATTGTTATGAAAGTAACATAACAAGAATTACTAAACTAGTTAGAAGGATTTTTAGAATTATATGAAGGAGATCAACCTGATAATCCCACTGATAATAATCTCAACGCATAAGTTGAGATGAACAGACCCCATGCTAACAAGTTGCATGGCCAGATTTTTTTATGATAATTAAGTGGCATGACCAGATAGTGTGCTCATGGGAGGATTCTACATTAAAAAATTATTCATATATATATGCAAATATTACAGAATATTGACGTGGGAAGTGTATGACACGGATCGACCATTGTAACTGGTTTTCAAAACCGGACCGGACCGGCCGGTCCGACCGCGGAAAACCGGAACCGGCTGGAAAACGGTTCGGTCCGGCCGGTTTTTCCTTAAACCGGACCGGTGCAGGTAATTTTTTTTATTTTTTTTTGAAAAAACATCTGTTAGAGGGGAGGGGGGATTCGAACCTGGTACGGGAGAGTTGACCCCTCAACTTTAACCACTTGAACTACTGGTGGGTTGGTGTTTATGGTATACAAAACATATATTTATTATATATTTCACTCCTCACACCTAAACCGGGTCAATCCGGTTTGACCGCGGTCCAACCGGACCGGCCATCGATCCGGGTCGATGGCCGGTCCGGTTTTAAAAACCTTGTCTAAATCTGAAGAAAATATAAAAAATCAACAAATTAAGTAAATATAAATACCTGAATCACGATCACAGAAAAATACTTGAGAAAGCACTAAACCATTGATCTTTCTCTTCTAGCTTAGCCGGACAACAATGGGAGTGAGTGACATATATATAACACTGCACAAGGAAATACAAGCGTCCTTCAATGCAAGGTGCGCATAACTCCTCCATATTACATTAGAAATCCTTTGCTCCGAAGCTTAGATATGGGAGGTGATCATCAGTGGGCTCGTGGCGAAGCTGACATTCAAAGAGGATGAAGATTATGTTGAAGAAGAAGAAGGGTTGGCTGCATGCAGATTTGGAGATTAATTTCTTTGCATGGAAGAAGTTACTGGTTTGTTTTTTAACTGAATTTGATTAACATGTCCACATGTCCAAGCCATCACTGTCTGGTCGATTCATTTTGTCATTTTTTATGTTACTTACTGATTCAACTTTTGTATCAGATCATAATACCGAAGCTCCTAAATGGAAAAAATGCTGGTGCATTGTCTCAGTTTTCAACTGGTTCTGTTCTGAGTTTTTCCTACCTAAAAGCTGGAGTTGGAAGTCAACGACAAATTAAGAAAATAAATCTACTTTCTAGCTACTACTTCCTTCGTTCAATATTAATTGTCGGATTTGAATTTTCAAAATGGACTAAATGCAGTTCATTTTGAAAAAAACAAATCACACTGTTAATATGGAACGCAGGGACTACTCCTTTTCAATATTATGGTTTCAAGATGAGAAGCGTAATTTGCTAATTTTTCAAAATGAACTGAAGTCGAGTTAAATTTTGAAAAACCAAATCATACTATTCATTTGGAATGAAGGGAGTACTCTTTTTTCAATATTATTAATTTCAAGCTGAGAAGTGTAATTAACGTATAAATAACGTGTAAACGGATTCTCTTTCGATGAGTTCTTCTTGAGCTAGAGTATATGAACATGGTATATGGGGGACCTAGTATGGAAAATAGAGAGCTGACAAGGCACGTATCTATAGGGCTTTAAAACCCGGATTCTATATCGGGTCGGGTCGGGTTTTGCTTTAAAATACCCAAGAACCGACCCTACCCGATATATACCATTTAAATCACTTATTTTATAATAAATATAATTTTTTTATTATTATTATATAAATTATTTTATTAAATTTTTTTATAATTATATTAATTATTTTATTAAAATCTCAGGTTCTCAGGTAGGGTCGGGTATTGCAGGTTTTATGTCGGGTAGGGTCGGGCTTAGGATTCTCAGGTCCTATCTTGGGTAGGGTCGGGTATAGCAAAACCCGACCCATGATGCAGCTCTACATATCTAACCGTGATCATCTAGGTCTATGTCATGTAGCCATGTACGATGTTAGGACTCTATGTAACATATGTCAGGAACTCTATGGACCATAGTCTATCTGCACAGTTGTTTTCTTCCCATGTACAGCCATGTCGCAACCCACAAGTCGAAGGACCTGTTTGGGTAAGAAGCAGCTTTTTCTAAACCGCTTTCCCTGAGAAATTATCCATTAGAGCCGTTCTACCGGACACGTGGTAGAAACGTCCATAGAATGTTCTACACATCTTTGTACATGCAAGGTGTCAAGATTCGAGTACCCAATGATTTAACCACTAGTGTATGCGTCAAAACCTGAATGGAACTACCTAGAAGACATGTGGTAGAACAGTTCTACTAGATAATTTTTTGTTTCCCCTTCGGTTGATGTCCCATAGAGCTGCAAGGGAAGCATTTTTTGTGAACCTCCTCAAGTGGAGATTCTCCTGGAAACCTCATTACAACACCTTCATACAGTCCCTAGTAAGCCAAAGCCAACCCTTCAGTCTTCTCCGGGAAAGATTCGAGTGGGAAAGCACATTTAAGCGGCTTTACTTTAAAATCCAAGTCGGAGCCAAACACCCCTCAGCCGGTGGGACCCGGCTGAAATAAACCTACCAAACCAAGCATGCCTCAGTCTGCTTTCAAATGCTGGGCGTCTCACTAGTGGCTCAAATTTCATTTTACCTTTCCATTAAAAAAAAATCTTATTTTATACTTTGTGAAAATATTGATGTGATCCATATGAAAAAGCGTAATGATATTAGTATTTTACTTCTCTACTACATTTCCTACTTCGTGGCAACCCACAATAACCCATGGTGAAAAGGTGGGTTCATGGGTTATCGTGCCAATCAACTTGTGCCCGAGTATGAAAATAGAGTGGAAGAGTGTAGTAGTAATATCATTACCCATAAGAAAACACAAATAAATTGTCACACACACCTGAGGCATTTTATTTATATACACAACTGGCCGTGCCTTTACATCAATGTCTTGTATTAATAACTATAGGAATCATGGAAAGCTAATGTTGAACTTGTCATGGTATGGACTTACAGGCACTATACGGTCATCGTTTTTTTCTGTAAGGCACAATGGTCATCTACTGATCATAAGTAAGACCTACCCAACGAAAACACGCTGTCGATCACTCCAGAATTCAAATCCTCTTGTGGAACGACTCTACTAGTGAAACTTTACCAATGGATTTGATTCACCACTCTAATAGCTTGTAGGCCGTAGCCATTGGCCTTGCACTGAGCATTTTTTGCTTAAAAATAGTTCGCACGTCGGTTAATTAAAAAAACAAAAGAAAATAAAAACTCAGCCCAAAGGGGTTCATCCAGTTTCTCCTTTATGTCATGCAATAAACCTGAAATCAGAGGCTTTCTTTCTTGCTTTCTTTTTTTTTGTTTTTTTTTCTATACAAACCGGACTTTTGAATTGCTCAAGCCACAAAAAAGAGAGAGGGAAAAAAAAAATTGCTCTTGGCCTCTAACCATAGGCTTCTTTTGAGATGGGCTTGGACCAAAACAACCAGCTGAGTAAAACTCTAAAACACCTTCTGTTGGGGTTGAAAACATAAGCTTCTCCGTGGGCAACACGTTCCTGACATTGAACCACAAGTGAACTTCTTATCACCTAATTTGGGCTCAAAATTTGGCTGAAAAAGGGAAGTCAATAGGAATGACTTCACTATCTCTTGTTTCGGTCGGAACTTCGAGCCAGGTTCGTATTAGCTGGAGGCACTAACAGTTCGGAGAAATTCCCCAAAGAGGCAAAAGGTGGGGAACTGCCTAGTTTTAATCAAATTTTCATGGCTTATGCATTTCATGCAGCAGTGGTACCAGATCATGCGACGAGCAAAAGGTGGCCAAGAATGTAAGAGGCAGATCTTGTAGAAGCAATTAAAAATCAAAGTCAAGCACATAAGCTCACATACATTTGAGCATATGCACGGACAGCTGTGAGCATTAATGTCTCAAAAGAAGCGTAGACTTAGCAATGGTATTGATCTTTTTCTTGACTTATAATATAGAACAAGTTGAAATTTGATAATAATTGGTTTAGCTTAAAAATTTGACTGCCATATCTACTCTTTAAAGATATATTTGATCAATGTTTAATCATTTCCAAATGTATTACATATATTTGGAAGATTGTAGGAAGATTGCTCATAACAGGATGGAGATTACTAAACTTGGAAGCCTTTCTTTTGGCTGTTTCATATTGAGCATACTTGTGGTTCCATACATTTGCAATGTAGATATGGATGCTGGTTGCAGAGATTGTGAGAGAGAAGCACTCATTGGATTCCGAAAGAGTCTCAGGGATCCATTCAACCGGCTGTCTTCATGGGATGAGAATCTTAACTGCTGCAAATGGAGAGGAGTTGTGTGTGACGACAAAACCGGGTACGTTATTCGATTGGACCTTCGTAACCCTTATGATCACTTGTTAGAAGCTGATGTTTCCAAGTATGGTTACTGGAATCTGAGTGGTATATTAGATCCAATTTTGGTTGAATTGGAACAACTGAGATATTTGGATTTGAGTCGAAACAGTTTCACTGGCATCCCAATTCCAGACTTTTTGGGTTCTTTTAAGGAGTTGAGATACTTGAACTTGTCATATGCTGGATTTTATGGAAAAATCCCTTCTCAACTTGGGAATCTTTCTAACCTAGAGTATATGTCTATATCTTCAAATGTCTTGAATGTGGAAAGTTTGAATTCGGCGGAAAATTTACATTATTTACAGCTTCTTGAGATGAATTATGTGAACCTTTCACAGGCAAGCCATGAGTGGATCAAAGTATTAAACAGATTACCTTTAATCCGCAAGGTTCATTTGAGAAGTTGCGGTCTCTCTTACATTCCACCATCTCTATCATTCATTAACTTCACAACTCTCCAATATTTTGATGTTTCTTCTAATGTCATCCGATCTGAATTTCCGCATTGGATAGCCAGCATTACCACCCTTGAGTCACTAGATCTGTCTAATAACCGACTTGAAGGCTCTGTTCCGTATAAGTTATCAGAGCTTCCAAACTTGCAAATATTGCAATTGGAAGGAAATTGTGAACTCAATGGTACTTGTTCGGATCTATTCCAAGGTAGTTGGAGAAAAATAAAGGTGTTAGGCCTCTCGGCGATTAAGTTGGGTGGACAAATTCCTAGGTCCATTGGCAACATTACATCCTTGGTGGAACTACATTTGTCTGTAAATGAAATTACCGGTATGATTCCTGAAACCATAAGCAGTCTTGATCAATTGAAGTTTCTGAGCTTGTCAGGGAATAGAATCAATGGTGGACCCATGCTGAATTGGCTGTGTTCCATGAAAAATCTCCAATACCTATTTCTCCAACATTGCTTGCTCACAGGCCTTATACCATCATGTCTAGGGAATTTATCATCTCTTCGGATACTAGATCTCAGATCTAATCAGTTGTCAGGGGTTGTTCCAACTTCAATTGGAAAACTCACTCAGTTGGCAATACTTGATATATCTTCGAACTCTTTGGATGGAATCATATCAGAAACTCATGTAAGTGAGCTTAGCAACCTGAGATCATTAGACATGTCCAACAATTCATTGAAATTTCAGCTAGAACCAAAATGGGTTCCTCCCTTTTCAACTAGAAAAAGTTTCACTGAGTTCATGTGATCTCGGCCCAACCTTTCCAGAATGGTTAAAATCACAAAATAATGTTGGGCATTTGGACCTCTCAAATGCACTCATCTCAAGCGCCATTCCTTCCTGGATATGGGATCTCTCTCCCCAGCTTTATTACTTGAATCTTGCAAACAACATGATGACTGGTGTATGGCAAAATTATCCTGCAGTCAAGGGCCTTTCAGTCGTTAATATGAGCTCAAATCTCTTCTATGGACCAATACCCACAATGTTTCCTGATGCGCATTTTCTTGATCTCTCTCACAACCATTTCTCAGGTCCACATATCGGTCATGACATGCCTAAATTAGCCTTTTTTTCTGCTTCATATAATCACATCTGTAGCAACATCCCTCTCTCCATTGAAGACATGAAAGAACTGTGGTCTCTTGAACTTTCCAATAACAAGATAAGTGGAGAGATTCCTTCCACGATTGGAAACTGCACTAAACTTCGAATCATCGACTTGAGTGGGAATTGCCTGCACGGAGAGATTCCTTCTTCCCTGGGTCTACTTGACCAGCTCAAGCTTTTGCACTTAAATAATAATAGCTTGTCTGGAGATCTCCCATTGTCATTGAGCAACTGTTCATGGTTAAACATTCTTGATCTTGGGGAGAATCAATTTTCCGGAATAGTTCCACCTTGGATTGGTGAAAGCTACAAGTTTCTCAGGTTGCTTCGTTTACAATCGAACATGTTCACAGGGAAAATTCCTCCACAACTATTTGAGTTGATCTGGCTTCATGTTCTAGATTTGGCCGATAACCGCTTATCTGGCTCAATTCTTCCAAATTTCCACAAACTATTTTTTATGACATACAGTGGCAAGCTTGCCTCTGATTTTACAATTACTAATTGGGATTACTTTATTGATGGGAAGCATATTTTACCATATTCTAAGACCATTTACCTTGTGAAGAGGTTGGACCTTTCAAGCAACACATTGTCTGGAGGTACTCCTGATGGGCTGACAATGCTTTCTGGATTGCGTGTCTTGAATCTGTCTTGGAATTCTTTGGTTGGACATATCCCTGAATATATAAGCAACTTTCAGGTAATGTCATCTCTTGATCTATCAAATAACCGTCTTTCAGGTCCAATTCCTCAAAGTTTGTTAGCATTGACGTCCTTAGCTCACCTGAACTTATCATATAACAACTTGTCTGGAAGAATTGCTGCCCCCAGCTGGAAACTCTGATGGATCCTTCCGTGTATATTGGCAATGATGGACTTTGTGGATTGCCCATTACCGAAGATTGTCCAGAAGATGGTAGCAGTGAAAGGGATGGAATGACATGGTTTGATTTTCTTAAACCAGATTTGTCCACAGTGTTCCAGTTTATATTTGCATTGTTAATGTTTGACGATCCTCTCAGGCACGCAGTTTTCCATTTCTTTGAGGAATTGGTGAAAAAGCTACATGTTGTTTTCGTGTGAAGAATTTTGGATTTGCGAAACAAACTGAATAGGAATGGGGATGTCCTCTGTAGTAAAATTTCCGTCAAGGATTGGTTTCATCCCAGATCGTGTTTATGTAGTTCATAGCTCTTCTTCACAATTTTTGGCTGTAAAATACACAAGTGCAGAAACATTGATACAACAATGCAAGTGGTGAACATAAGAAACAGAATGTACAAATGAATGTGCTAAGAGATCGATTGAAATAAATATCACTGCCTTCGCTTGGAGGCTACAGAAAAATGTCTGCCCAACATCAACCATTTTTTTTTTTCGATATACAACATCAACCATTTTCTAACTGCATGCAATTCAAGTGATTGATCATGTGATGAGTGTAAAGAACTAAGGGTTATTTTAGCTGGGTGAATTTTTTAGCTGCCTGGTCTTTGTGCACTCCTCCAGGTCCAGGGTTTCAATGGTCTTCTCTGGAGCAGCACCTCTGAGAAAAGTATAGCACACCTATGAATGGTCTAATGGCATAGAGGGAGGGATTTTCAATTCAGTGATCATATAAAGGTTTTTCTTATTGTGATTATATTACACTAAGCTGTACATCTGTTTGCATATGAGTAAATTTCCAATTGCTCTCAATAGTAAAATTTTGCTGTGAGAGTCTTAGAACGGTTCAGATGAACAGCTGAAAAATAAGCTGCAGGCAACATTTTCCACTTAATACACTGAAGCTATGCAAGTGGTAATTAGCTTGCCAACTTTGATACATCAAATAAAAAGAATGAAGACATTTTTTTATTAGAATTACTTATTGAAGTTATCTTCATGCTTGGTTCCAAGCTTTCTAGACTCTTGTTCTCTCTCCATTCAAATCTGTACAACTTTGCTACCCCGGATGTGGGGCCTGGAATTTGTTTGCAAGAAGAGTAATATGGGTCCCACAGAAGGTAGGTGGAGTCCACAGGGTAGATGTTAGCATCCACATTCCTTTTCACACGAGTGGTGTAGCATAGCAGGTAACTTTCCAATTTAATTCCCGTCTTAGTTAAAATATTATGCCATTATAGGGTATAATTAAGCACCCGGTTCAATTCAAGTTGAGAATCCCTCAAAAACCCTAATAATTTTGTAATTCTTCTTCTAACCCTACAATGTATTGTTTCTACCTCTTGTGCTTAGCCTCTTGACTTCTTTATCTCCACCTTTACTTTATACTTGAACAGAAAATAGGATGCTTTAGGTTTCTATTAAAATAAAATCCTTAAACAATGTTAATACACATGTGCCACGATCTCCAATTTTAGGAATTCAATAGTAACCCTCAAGGCTTGTAAAAGGATACAGTGATATTTCTTCAGTGTTTTTGAGGTTCATAATTTTCTTAAAATGAATACAAAAAAATGTGTATCATAGAAAAACTTGCTTTGGTAAGATGAAAATGGGGGCATATATATTGAAAATTTGTAACTAAAAAAGGACTTTCCTTGTTCAAGTAGCTTTGAACTAGTTCACCAACTTCAGGAGTTCAATAATAACACATAAGTCTTGTAATAGGATAAAGTGGTGTTTTCCCCAAGGTTTTGTAAGGATTATAGAGGTAACTAATTGGACAATGGTCATAAAAATTATGAGTCTATAGATCGTACATATTTTTTTTTCTTCTGGCATCTACATAAATTACTTGTCTCTGTTTGCTTGCTACATAGATAACTTGGAACAAAAGGTACGCTTGACGACACCAAAGGTCTACCTTGCTTAAGTATGATGGAGGTGCGTGGCTAGTGAAATTCATAATTAGAGAAGGACCTTGTTCAATTAAGTGCAACAGAAGGACTTTTCTAAAACAAGTAGCTTTCAACCATACACTTCCTCGCTTGGTTTTCGGTTATATAATTGTAATTTATTGCATTATTTGATCTGTGTGAAGTATGATGAAAGGATTGTTAGTAAAATTCTAAAAGGGCTCAATATCACATAAAAATCGTGAATGTGCATTATATTCCCGATTAAATTTTATCTTGCAAATTTGTGTTAAGCTTTCATTTTTTTCTATGAAATTAAATTGTATAAACATGCAAACTCAATCAACTAATAAGAAGCAATCTCGCCGCACTGTATTGGGTGGATTGATGCAATACATCTTAAGGCTTAAAGCCCTAAACACATGTTTTTAGTTGTGATTAATTCAACTAAACTTGTATAGTAGAAGTTGTATATTTGCCGATCACATTTTAGTTAATGATACAAACAGAAAATTGGATCATCAATGTTTTTTTATAATCCATACATTAAATAATAAAAACCCATTGGATGGGTTCATGGCAAGCCCGGTGGAACGCAGGTGCTGATTCCGCATCTAATTCACTGTAGAAACCTGAAACATACGCATGTGGAACAGGTCCAAGCGAAGACTTTGAGAAAATGAGAGAAGTGAGCAATGGAGGGCAGGCCCAAGCGAAGGCTTTTGAAAGTAGCGTAGAATAGGATGGACATGAATACCTCTTATATGCGAGTGGAATGGACCAAGCGAGGACTTTGAAAATGAGAAACGGATCTGGGCGCGTGGAATGGACCACGTGTCAATAGTGGGAGGGGAAGAAAGGGCTGAATAGAAGGAGAAATTATAATTTTACCTACGATTCCCGAGTCACATAATTTGGTTAGGAAATATTTTTCATAAAAAAATGAGAGAAGTGAGAAATGGAGGGCAGGCCCATCATGGAAAGTTGCATCGGCAATATATCGTCGATTTATCGATATCGGGTTTCAACCGATAAAACGATATTGTGTAATATCATTTTTTGAGTTTTTTTAAAATATCGCCGATATATCGGTTTTGGTCCGATATATCGAAATTTAAAAAAAATATTTTTTACAAAATAAAATCAACTTTCTCGTTTGTTTCCCATCTTATGCCAAGTGGAAGGATACGGGTTTAAAACACAAACATATTTTTGAATTATATATGCATTTTTATATAAATTTAAAAATTTATGTTTGTCTAAATTAATATCACTCATTTTAGAATTTATATTATAAAAATACATGGTAAAAACTAGTTTTAGACTATCAATAATTTTTTACACAATATCTCCGACATATACGGGATATTTTATACGACATTCTTTGGACCCAAGCGAAGACTTCGAAAGTAGCGTAGAATAGGATGGACATGAATTTCTCATATATGCGAGTGGAATGGACCAAGCGAAGACGTTGAAAGTTTGAACCACCAAGAGAAGACTGCAAAGCAAAGCCAGAATATGGGCTATAAAAAAGGTGACCTTGCATGAACTTGCATTATAGTACGTCTGAACTCGAAGTAAGCAACTCGCACCATGGCCCAGCTTCTTCCCCGATCTTCAGTCATTGGCCTGGCTCTCCTCGCCCTGCTGGCCACCACCCTTTTTATGGCTGGCGGTCACGCTCCGCCGGCAAAATTGAAGATGGTGAAAAGGAATGGGGAGAGCAAGCGGCCTCTAGTTCACGGATCACCACCGCCAGGGAGCTATGGGCAGCGTGAACCACCCGAGACACGGAACCCGTCAACTACGAAGTATTTCATTTATAAGGCATTGCGTCCTAATTATGTGTCTGTTACTAGTGGTGTAGATTACGAAAGCTGTTCTAATAATAGAGTGTATTGTAAGCGTGGAACATAATTTTTCCACAATCACACAAAATATGGGGAAAATTTTGCACCAAGTAGTCACCAATAATCGCTGATTGCCGTTATACTGCACTTTTTATTTGTGACCAGAAGTTGTTATTGTTTTGTATTTCACAAGTTGTTACCAAAGAAAAGAAATGGGGATTATTTCCCCTGTGTGGGACTGTGTACAAGAGCCTTTTAAAGAGAGCAGGAAATAGTGTGTGTTTTACCTTTTGCATACTTTGGCGCCTTTGTAGCTTTCACACAATTATGAAAAATTGCCACTCAGAGAAGAAATGATTTGGTGTCTTTGGCCAAGTAGAGTCCCCAATTGTAGTGGGCCGCAGGGCACCGAGAACGAGAAGTGTAGCCGGTAAAAAGGTTATACGGATGGGCCTTTAACAGGATGCTTGTGGGCATTGTCACGAGGCCCATGCAATAGGGGACTCATTTTGGGCTTATATTTTGGGGAGCACCTGAAAAAACTAAGTCCGAAGAGAGGACACTTGAACTGCATGTACTCCCACTCTCTTGCATTTGAAAATGAGTTAAATTTATTAGACTCGGCCAGTACAAAAATGTAGAGTTTTCCCCCTCTCACCTTCCCTTTGGTGTTTTTTGGTCATGAGGGAGCAAAGTCGGTCATGTCATGATGGACCTGTGTTTTTTCACGTCCAGAAAGACTTCATTGGAGGAGACCATGGGATAATCCATGAGGTAACTATACAACACTTGAAATGCAGCTATACTTAAGGGCCGTTTGGGGCGTGATTATTGCAAAACATCCAGACTGGATTCTGGATATCAACTGTAGCATCCATGTGGATTTTTACATCCAGCTGAAACATATCATGAGGTGTTTCAGCTGGATATATAAAATATCCAGATGCTACAGTGTAGTAAAACATCTCATCTGGATGTTTTGCTTTTAATCACGCCCCAAACGGCCATTTAATGAAAGTGGCCGGGCACTTATGATCAACAGTCATAAAGCCCCATGTAGGCTCATCCAATGGCTACACTAACATTGTAATTCCTTCTTTTGGATAAAAAAATGCCATTACTCCTTGGTGTAAGTAGTTTAGAACTACTGAGAACAAGACTAGTATGGCAACTTCAGCTTTATTAGAGGCTTTTATCTTGATTTTCTTCATTGAAGAACAGATGGATTGTAAGTTTTCTTTTAGTTTTCTTTTCTCTTGTAATTTTTCCTTGAACTTTTTCCTTAGGGTGTGTTTGGTTAGGTAGAATGGGAAAGAAAAAGAGTGAAAGTCAAACTGCTTCCTTTCTGTAGTGTTTGGATAGTGAGAAAATTTTTGACAGCTGAAAATCTGGTTTCTCTCACATGGGACCATAAGAAAACTACCTTACGCCTTTTTCTTTCTCAAACACCGACAAAAAGTGATAAAAGTTTCTCTTTCTCTCATTTCTTTATCTTTCATTTTTCTTCTTTTTCTCATTTGATTTTTTTCCTTTCTTAAACGGACCCCTAGATAAACACTCCCTCTGACCTGTTTTAGATGCTTCATATGGAAGAGAGGACAGTCCCATTTTAAATACTCCATATCCCCCCCCCCCCCCCCAATTAGTTGGGGGTTCCACAATCGGATCAACAATTTTCAGATGGAGACTCCAGTGAACAACTATAGTCGTCCAGTGAAGCAGGATAGAGAGAGTATCCATTAAATAGGGGTTAATTCCTATTAATAGCAATTAAAAAATATAATGCTACTAGTAGTCATCTAGTGTACAACTATAGTCGTAGACCCCTTTGTTGTGCACGTCACACATCAACGACAGTATCATCAATTATTAGGATATTTGCTTATTAAGTATCAGATTGTAATCAGCCCGTTTAGGCTAATTGTTAGATAACGGGACTGGTAGAGAATAATCAGGCCCAAGTTGAGGCCCATCAGCTTAGACAGATGGTGCAGCCCCCTTGGGAGACGCGCCATCCTCTCCTTTATATGGAGGTCGTCCTCCCCTTTTGAAGTTATGCAATATTGAATTCCAAACTTCCCTCTCAACTCTTCTTCTTCCTTCCTCCATATAAAGGAGAGGATGGTGCGTCTCCCAAGGGGGCTGCGCCATCTGTCTAAGCTGATGGGCCTCAACTTGGGCTTGATTATTCTCTACCAGTCCCGTTATCTAACAATTAGCCTATACGGGCTGATTACAATCTGATACTTAATAAGCAAATATCCTAATAATTGATGATACTGTCGTGATGTGTGACATGCACAACATTCCACCACGCTCCGCTGCCGCCTTGCCCTCAAGGCGTCCAAGATGGAAACTGAGCCAGAAAGTCATCCTTGAGGAGCCAGGTAGCATCTTCTAAAGGCAGACCCCGCCAAGCAACTAGCACCTCCGTTACAATACGACCGGCACGACGAACGCGGCGGCGATCAATAATAGAAGCAGGAGAAGGTGCATCAGAAGCAGAAGCTCCTGGCTCAATAAGTGGAGATCGATCAATGTGGTTCACTGTAGAAGGATCACCCACAAACTTGCGGAGACGTGAGACATGAAACACCGGATGCACCAAGGAACCCAGTGGTAAGGCCAGACGATATGCCACAGGCCCAATGCGCTCAACCACCTCATAAGGCCCATGATAACGGTGGGCCAATTCGCAGTTGTCAGTAGGCGCTAAGGAAGTCTGGCACAAGGGCAGAAGAAACACATAAACCAGTACGCCCAGATGAAAGGTACGATCTGAATGGGTGCGGTCATAAACCTGTTTCATACGGTTCTGAGCCAACTGTAAGTTGTGCTTAAGTTGCCGCAACACTTCATCGCGAGTTTGAAGCATATAATTCACTTCAGCAATAGCAGAACGATGAGGAACATAAGAAAGGACCGTCGGTGGGGGGCGACCGTACACAACCTCAAATGGAGTAAAACCAGCTCGAGTGTGGTAGGCGGTGTTGTAAGACCATTCAGCCCATGGTAGGAGTTGAAGCCAACGGGGGGGTTGATCGCCCACGAAACACCTCAAATATTGCTCTAAACATCGATTCACCACCTCTGTTTGCCCATCTGTCTACGGGTGGTAGGCCGTACTCATGTGTAGTTGCGTACCTTGTAGAGTGAAGAATTTGCGCCAAAAATTGGACAGAAAGACGCGGTCACGATCCGACACGATGGATTTTGGCATGCCATGGAGCTTAGCGACCTCGCGCACATAGACCTCTGCAACCGTCCGAGCCGTGAAGGGATGGCTCAATGCACAGAAATGAGCATACTTAGATAACTTGTTGACAACCACCAATATGACGGATTTTCCTTGGACAATAGGTAAAGCCTCGATGAAGTCCATTGAAACATCCTCCCAAATATTAGCTGGAATGGCCAGCGGCTGAAGTAGGCCTGCCGGAGACGTGGTCATGGACTTGGCCCGCTGGCAATTATTACAAGCTGCAACATAATCCTGCACGGCACGACGAAGCCCAGCCCATAAGAAACTCTGGCTCACCCTCTTATAGGTACGAAACGAACCTTCATGACCTGCAATGGGTGTGTCGTGGAAATGAGAAAGGATGCGGCGATGCAAATCAGCATGATTGGGCACCCACAAGCGATCCTTCCAAAACAACAGGTCATTCCGCCACACATAGGAGGGCTCAGAGGTTGGTTGGGCCTAGATACGCTGGACCAACTCCTTGGTTGGCGGGTCTTCCACATACGATCGCTGTAAGTCCGGAATGAATGGGCAAGTGGGTCCGGATAGAATCAGACAAGAGTTCGTCATGGGTCGGCGAGACAGGGCATCTGCAACAGTGTTCTCGGCGTCTTTCTTGTAAGTTATCTCGTAATCATAACCCAACAGCTTGCAGACCCATCGCTGCTGGGCTGGAGTGAACACCCTTTGCTCCAAGAAATATTTCAGCGGCTGATGATCAGTCCGTATGGTGAACCGCCGGCCCAACAGATACGGCCGCCACTTAGTCACAGCATGAATGATGGCCATCATCTCTCGTTCATAGGCCGACAATGAGAGAGTGCGACCCAACAAAGCTTTGCTCAGAAATGCAATCGGACGGTCCTTTTGTAAGAAGACAGCCCCGAGACCAGTACCAGAAGCATCGGTCTCCACCACGAACGGAAGATTGAAGGCGCCTGGGCCATGGCCTGTTTAAGGCTGTCGAAGGCCATCTGTGCCTCATTGGTCCAGTCGAAGGCGCCCTTTTTTAATAAGGCCATGAGTGGCCCAGCAATAGTTACATAGTGACTGATAAAACGGCGATAATAGCCCATCAACCCCAAGAAGCCACGCAACGCCTTGACGCACTTGGGTGTTGGCCAGGATAACATAGTTGCAACCTTGGAAGGGTCCGTTGCGACACCTTCACACGAGATGATATGACCCAGATATTCTACCTGTGAACTGCCAAACGAACATTTCGAGCGTTTTAGAAATAAGGAATTGGCACGGAGGATCGAGAAAACCGACCTGAGATGCCCCAAATGCTCCTCCCAAGACTTGCTGTAGATCAGGATGTCGTCGAAGAAGACCAATACAAACTGGCGAAGAAGTGGCCGGAAAATGTCATTCATCAAGCTCTGGAAGGTGGCGGGGGCGTTGGTCAGCCCAAATGGCATAACTAAAAATTCGAAGTGGCCATTGTGGGTTCGGAATGCAGTTTTGTGCGTATCCGAATCCTGCATCCTGATTTGGTGATACCCCGAACGCAAGTCGAGCTTGCTAAAGAATTGTGCTCCAGCTACTTCATCGAGCAACTCTTCAATCACAGGAATGGGGTATTTGTCTTTGACGGTAAGCGCATTCAGGGCACGATAATCCACACAAAAGCACCAGGTGCCGTCCTTCTTGCGCACAAGCAACACAAGTGAGGAAAATGAACTGTTGCTGGGTCGGATAATACCTATGTTCAGCATATCTCCCACCAGACGCTCAATCTCTGCCTTCTGAATGTGAGGGTAATGGTATGGTCTGATGTTAGTTGGTTGGGCCCCTAGTACAAGAGGAATGTGATGGTCATGGGCCCGCTGGGGAGGAAGGCCGGTAGGCTCGGAGAAGATGTCCGCATGGTCCTCCAGGAGTAGGCGCATGTCCGGAGGAATGTCACCCTGCACCACGTCCCCAATTGCACGCTGTTGAAGAAACATTCCTTGAGGTGCAAATCGAGATAAGGAGTCAACTGCTTGAGCCGAATGCAGGGTGCCAGGTTGAGTCCCTTGTAAGCGCACCCGCTCCCCTTGGACTTCAAAGTCCATAATCAGGTCACAGAAATTCTACAATACGTCGCCCAACTCTTGTAACCATTGGACGCCCAGTACCACGTCCGTTCCTTTTGTAGGTAGGAGGAACAGATCCATGGTAAATGTGTGCCCTTGTATGGTCAAGGATGCTTGAGCGCACACAACCGAACTCCGTAAGTGTTTGCCATCACCAATAAGGACATCAAATGGGGGTGGCGTCAGAAACATAGCAACCGAGGCGCTGAGCCACCCTGTCGTTGATGAAGTTATGTGTCGAGCCACTGTCAATCAGAATTGCCACTTGCTGCCGCTTTAACAAGCCTTGGACTCGCATGGTTCGTGGGGTAAAAGTGTCTGTATAGGCGTGCACCGATATCTCTGGCTGAACATGGTCATAAACAGGGGTGAAATCCTCAACCTGAGGAGGTTCCTCGTCCTCAACCTCCACAATGAGTAGGCTACCCCGAACTGCACATCGATGGCCCGGAACATACTTTTCGTCACAGTTGAAGCATAGGCCCTTGGCCCTCCGTTCCGCCATCTGAGCTTGGGTGAGACAACGGATAGGAGGGGGGTTGGACCCTGGCAATGCTGGCCAATTCGAACTGGAGCAGAGTGTAGTGCCTGCCGACAGGTTGGGGTGGCCAGACGGTCGTGGACTCCATACCCCACGACTCCCTCTTTTCTGACAGGCCAATTTCTCCTCCTCAATTCTAGCATGACGCACCACTTCGTGCATCGTGTGGCAGGGGAAGTGGCGCATTTCATCAGCTATCTCGGCCTTCAGCCCACGCTTGAATGTGCCAACTAATGCAGCGACTGGCCAGTCTGGCAGTCTGTTAGCAATTTTCATGAAGTCGGAGTAATAGGCCCTTACCGTAGTTGTTTGCTTCAAGGTTGACAACATCTCATTGAAGTCCTGAAACTCGTTCGGCCCGATTTGAATACACAACTCATCGGAGAAGGACACCCAAGTGGGAAAACAGGTTTCCTTTTCGTACGCCTGGAACCAGATGGAGGCATCGCCATCCAAGTGGAATGCGGCCACCCATAAGCGCGAGTCATCGGAGTAGGTGCCTTGGTACGAAAAAAATTTGTCATCTTTATAGAGCCATTCAACAGGGTCGTCTTCTCCGTTGTACCGAGGAAACTGCAGGCGAGCCAGTCTGGGCTCTGCACTACTACGCTGGCCTCCACGTGAGTCTTGGTTTTCATTCCAGCCATCCTCCATCTCATCCTGCAGGGGACGAGTGCGGTTGGTCATTGTGACATTTCGTCGAACACCTTGTGTACCTCGCATTGCTGAGCCATGGTGTCCTCCTTCTGCGTCAAAGTTGACGGATCCTAGTTGGATCCCATAAGAAAAGGGTTGATCGCTGGTCTGGCCAAGCAGCGAAGCCCCTAGCGCCAGAGATCCTTCCTGTCTGCTAGGGCCTCCCATCTCTCGTGAGGGTGGCGGAGGAGTCAAGATGGAGGATTTGGGGGGCTGCTGGGGAGCCTGTGCGAGCCTCATCTCCCGGAGTTCATCCTTGATCGAAGCGAGGAGAGATAGCATGGCCGTGTGAGTGGATTCGGCGCCGACCTTGGGGCTAGAGGTCTCCTTGGCGACCTCGGCCTCTGGAAAAGTTTCGGGGTACCATGTTGGCCTGTTTGCGAGGAGGCATGAGTACTCGTGGATCGATGCTTTGATACCAATGTTGTGATCTGGATGGACCACAATAACTGGAATCGGCAATGGAGGAAGGAAGAAGAAGAGTTGAGAGGGAAGTTTGGAATTCAATATTGCATAACTTCAAAAGAGGAGGACGACCTCCATATAAAGGAGAGGATGGCGCGTCTCCCAAGGGGGCTGCGCCATTTGTCTAAGCTGATGGGCCTCAACTTGGGCCTGATTATTCTCTACCAGTCCCGTTATCTAACAATTAGCCTAAACGGGCTGATTACAATCTGATACTTAATAAGCAAATATCCTAATAATTGATGATACTGTCGTGATGTGTGACGTGCACAACACCCTTTGATCCCCACAAAAGGGCCTTCTGCTTGAAATGGGAGCCCTAATCTCGCCTGGACATAACAATACCACGATTGCTCAGTTTGAGCGGGCAAGATTTGTGGAGAAATCCTTATGTGACTCCATAAGTTGCATCTCAGTCGGTCAGATTGCTCCTTCATCCAATGGAGACATGATCTTGGATGAGTAGTTCACCACTTCCTGGTTTTGCCAGCCCACGTATCCCCTCTACATATACACAGACTGCATCCTATCCATGGTCCGTAAATACCCTGATGGACATCCAAAGAATGTGTTAAGTGGTGGGCAAGCTAAATCGTGGGGTGGCCAACTACTCATGCAAGATGAGGGAATATAATACTGGGTAATTAAACTGCCATTTCACTAACCCCACTTTAGCTTAATGTAAGGGTGTCAAAGCCGACTCGAAAGCTTGACTCAACTCAAGCTTGTCTCATGTTGAGCTCGAAGTTGGTCAACGAAGCTCAATGATACATCTTCTTCGCTCGAAGCTCGAGAAAATCTAAAAATCACTAGATGCAATTTTTTTTCTCGTATGTGCATGCATATATTACACTTTATATATGGATTTTATGTCAATCAAGTCTCAAATTCTATTATATCTTATGTTATTTTTTATTTTTTCATATACAACTACTTCGATCTTTGTGTTTGAAAGTGTTAAGTAATGTGTCTCATGAGAACTAAGACCACCTTTTGACATCTATGGATTCAAACTAATTAGAATATATATACAATAGTCTCTACTTCCAGAATTCGTAGTCCAGAATATAGATAAAACAACTAAAATCACCTAAACCAAGCCGGCTCACAAACTAAAATGACTCGATTCGATTCGGCTTAAACTCAAAGTTGAAATTTCCAGCTCAAGTCGAAATTGCCTAAAACTCGGCTCATTAACACCCCTAGGTCCAACATACATCTGAATGTAAAAGACAAAAAAATGTGTTTTATATGTGCAGAAGTATGGGTTTGTCCAAAGGACTAGTCCACTAACCGCATGAAAAGTCGTCCTTGAAGTTTATTTTAAATTGGCAATCAACTATACACTCCTTTTTAATTACCAAGAAAAAACTATACACTTCTTTTTCAACATTCCATTCCGCAAGACTCTACCTGAGCAGGTCGACTTGATCTCCATCCCCAGTTAGATATAAAAACATGAGGCTTCATGATAAGCATGCATTTGCTCCATTCCTTCTTGGCTAGCTAGCAAAGGCACAAGTACTTGATCCTTCTTTGTCAGGCGCCGTTGCACTGGCTCTACCTATCTTATTCACCATTTCCCTTTTTAGCAGTGGTGTTTTGGCCCAGAATGCCTTCAAGATGATGGTGCCACCGACCATGAACAAGAGAACTACTGTTGGAGCATTCCGCATCCCTGGACAATACGGACCGAGAGTAGGCTACAGTAACCACGACGGCGTTTCCTGCGATCCTACATGTTAGTAGATTAGTTGAAGTGGTTAAGTTCTGGTTATGCATGCCAAATTTTTCTCTACTTTTCAATTTGAGTTTAGAGACTGGAATTGGTGCTTGATATGTCACTCGATGGTTTACTTGCCAATTGCTTGGTGCTTGGTCTAGTTGAATATTATGTGTCCTTACTGATAGCAATCTCGTTATCAATGGCTCACTGTTAGATAAATGTAAGGCTAATGGCCTACATGTTAAATAACCAAGCTTCCCATAAACTCGAGCTTTTAGGAAAGGGAATATTACGTATGGGCATTAGCCCTAAGGGTGCTCACGAGCCGAGTCAGCTCGCGAGTTTTTCCGGCTCGACTCGAATTTTAGCTCGACTCGACTTTACTCGAGCTCGAGCTCGAGCCACCCCGTAACTCGATTCGGCTCGACTCGAGAAAACTCAACTCGATCGACTCGAGAATCAGCTCGAACTCGACTCGAGACTCACCTAAAAAAAAAGCAAAAAAAAAAATTTTCCTTACCAGAGCCGCCGTCGCCGTCGCCTCGCCTCGCCGTGAGCCCGGATCCCGGAGCCCGTCGCCTCGCCGATCGAGTCGAGTCGAGCCCCGCCGTAACCGTCGCCTCGCCGCGCCCGTCGCCGCCTCCGATCGCTAGCTTGAGCCCGTCGCCGCCTCCGATCGTGAGCTCGAGCCCCGCCACCTTCAGCTTCGCCCGTCGCCGCCTCCGTCAGCTCGAGCCCGTCGCCGCCTCCGATCGCGAGCTCGAGCCCCGCCGCCTTCAGCTTCGCTCGTCGCCGCCTCCGTCAGCTCGAGCCCGTCGCCACCTCCGATCGCGAGCTCGAGCCCGTCACCGCCTCCGATCGCGAGCTCAAGCCCGTCGCCGCCTCCGATCGTAAGCTCGAGCCCCGCCGTAACTGTCGCCGTCGTCGTCGAGTCGAGCCGTCGCCGTCGCCGTCGAGCCCCGCCGCCTGTCGCCGTGGTCGTCGCCAGTCCAGACGACTCCAGAAGCTTCTGGGCTCTGGCCTCTGGGTAAAACACCCGAGCCGAAAAGCTCAGTTTTTTTTTTTAAATTGGGTTAAGACCTGTTGTATCAACTTCATCCGCCAGATCTAATCTGAACGACTCTTCATTTAAAATAAAAACCCGTAGTCTTCTGGATGTAAATCAGCGACTTAAATCTTTTTGGCGCGTGATCTCAATATTTTAAATAAATTAGGCTCTTTAAAACCTGTCCGCGTATTCAAATGTGTTATTAGATTTCCCCTTCTGTATTTTTTTTATATTTTTTTATTATTATATTATGTTGTAAGGAAAATATTTAGGTGACCGATTTTCAATACCAGATTAAATGACCTCAGCCCACGTGGGTTTGGAACCCACCAATTTAGCTGAGTTATTTAATCTGGTATTGAAAATTGGTCACATTAGACGAGCTCATATTGTAAATGCAGAGGTCCCCGGGAACTGGATTGACTTGGGGTTTGATATTAGGAGGCAACATTAGTGAAGTTAATCAATGGGGTGCTTGTATGATTAATAGAACAAGTTTCCCTTGAGCGGAG